>CAUYRH010072729.1:0-39892 GCA_963574655.1 Perodicticus potto
TAATGGGATTGCAGGATCAAATGGGAGGTCTAGCTTGAGTTCTTTGAGAGTTCTCCATACTTCCTTCCAAAAAGGTTGTATCAGTTTGCAGTCCCACCAGCAGTGTAAAAGTGTTCCCTTCTCTCCACATCCACGCCAGCACATAAACTATTTTTTTTGAGACAGAGTCTCACTATGTCATCCTCAGTAGAGTGCCATAGCGCCACAGCTCAGAGCAACCTCCAACTCTTGGGCTTAAGTGATTCTCTTGCCTCAGCCTCCCAAATAGCTGGGACTAACCATGCCTGGTTAATTAAAAAAAATTTTTTATAGAGATAAGGTCTAACTGTTGCCTAAGCTAGTATTAAATCCCTGGCCTCAAGTGATCCTCCCTCTCAGCCTCCTGAGTTGTTGGGACTATAAGCATGAACCACTGCTCCCAGCTCCACACCCCTCTTAATGTAGGATTTGTTTTGTTTTGTTGGGGGGGGGGTTGTTTGTTTTTAGTTTTGGGGAGCACTTGTTTCCTTTCCTATCCCAGTCTTAGAATTAGCCATTTCTATGAGGAGACCTGATTCCTTTTATTGAATAATATTAGACCCTAAACTTAGGTGCAAGGTATACATAAATGAATTTTTCAATAACACCAAGTGATCACTGATACTATAGTATTTAAGAGCACAACTGGCCAGTGTGGTGGTTAATACCTGTCATTCTAGCATTCCCAAGAAGGTGGGAAGATCGCTTGAGAGGAGTTTGGGAGACCAGCCCAAGCAAAAGCAAGACTGTCTCTACGAAAAATAGAAAAACTTAGCTGAGCATAGTGGCAAGTGCCTGTAGACCCAGCCACTCTGGAGGCTGAGGCAGGAGGATTGTTTAAGCCCATGAGTTTGAAGTTGCTATAAACTAGGCTGAGGCCACAGCACTCTGGCCCAGATAGAAGAGTAAGATTCTGTCTGAGAGAGCGAGCAAGCAACCTTCCTTGACTAATTCTTAACTGAGACCCTCCTACAAATTGGTCTTGGGGAATCTGAATGATGTCCTTCATTGGTAGATACAGCAGTATCTTACAGATCTCTAGATACTTAATCCCTTCAAATGTAACTGCATACTGAAATTGGATAGCAAAGAACCTCTGAACACTTCAGGAAAAAAAGTTTTTTAAACAGAATTTCACAACCCCTAATGATCAGATAGAAGCTGAGTAAAATAGTCTATATACCTCATTTCCTTTATGTAGTATTGAGAATTAGTGGTATGTACAGGCACGATTACAGAATAGCTATTTTTTTTCAAATTTAAAAATGCTTAAAATTGAGAAAGTCCTTAAAGAAAACTGAAAAATATTTTAACATTAAATTGCTTAAAACATAAACCATAAACTGTTGTACTTCAGAGTGAAAAAAAGAACTTCCAAAAAGAAGTTAGCTAATCAGATGGCATATACTATCCCCCCTGTGAAACTCTTAACAAATTAGCTCAGGAAATTAGAAAAATACAAATTGATTACAAAGCTTTATGATAAACTCTATTATTAAGTAATATCACTATAATATCACATACTCAAAAAGTATAATATTTTAAAGCTAATGGTAAAAGGTTTATCACTTCCTCTCATCTCTGTCAAAACTACATGCTGATCTGAGCACACTGATTTAAACCTAGCTCCCTCATTTTATGTCAGAACAGAATTGTGAGTGGGTGTTTTCAAAGCCAAGAGTGGTTGGGGTATTGCCCATCTGAGGCATTCCTAGAGGTTATCTGTTGGGTGAACTAACCAAAGTGAGTAAATGTTACAGGGTACCAGGAAAAGAACAAAAACTGGATTTGAGTAGACTCACGGTTGTTTTAAATGTAAAACTTTCCATTATTTGTAACAAAGTGGTGTTAATTTTATAATGTGCTTATAGCCCAAAGAAACTTTTAATGGTTATGACAAATCAATATGCTTATCTTTATAACATCCAAAATATAAAGTCAATTTTAGATGGCTTGGGTTTAATTCTCACCTATTTTCCTCAACTAACTAATCAAAAATTAACTTTTCTTTATTTTGTTTTAACTACCTAAAAAGTAGTGACAATTCTTAAAATAAAATAAAATAAAAAATAAATAAATGTAAAAATAAATCTTCAACATTTGGATCAACAGATGGTGGAAAAGTCCACTAACAAGAGGGGGAAAATTTTTAACCCCATTTCTTCCCAATTTAAATACTATGCATTCTTTTTTATTAAAATTTCAGATTAATATGAGGATACAAACGATTAGGTTACAATGTTTGCATCTGTTTGGTAACGTCTCTGTTGTAGTTGTGCCCTGCACCCAGGAAATGTGTTATATACCCACCTTTACACTGTGCCCATTAGGCGGGAGCCACAAATCCCCCTCTCTCCCCTCCTCTCCCTCCAAATCGAATAAAATTGAATTTTTCTCTTGCGTGGGCATAGTTCAATACTATGCATTCTTGCAAGTATTTTTCTGGGTCAAGTGTCATCTACTCTGTGGTCCCCAAACTCCAGGCTGTAGGAACTGGGGCTCACAGCAGGCTGGGGAGGCTGCATCTGTATTTGCAGTTGTTCTCCATCCCTCCTATTAGCACCTGAGCACCACCTCCTGTCTGATATCAGAGTGGTGGCATTAGACTCTCACAGGAGCAAGAATCCTACCCAAACTGCACATGTGAGGGATGGAGGCTTCATGCTCCTTATGAGAATCCAATGCTTAATGATCTGAGTTGGAGACGTAATGAGCTTGAATCATCCTGAAACCATCCCCTACCATGTCTGGGGAAAAACTGTCCTCCATGAAACTGTTCCCTGATGCCAGAAAGGTTGGGGACTCCTGATCTAACTGATGACACCTATGCTCAAAACCCTCTGATGATTTTCCATCTTACTAAGAGAAAGGCCAATATTGGTAGGTCCTGCATAGCTGACCCACTTCCCTCTCAGACTTCCTCTGCTCCTCCGTCTCACTCCAGCCAGAGACTCTACTCAGATTAGTTCCTTGCTGTAGGCCCTTTGCCCTTATTACTCTCTCAGCAGGGAATTCTTCCCCCAAACATGCATGCCTCACCTGCTTCAAGTCTTTGTTTAAATAAAATTTCCATGTTTATGAACCTTTCCAGATCACATTAAAACAGCAACAGTCTCCCATACCCCAATAACAATATCATCTCTTTCCTACATTTTTTCACCATTGTTATTCATCATCTTCTAAATTACGTACTATATAATTCATTTATTTTGTTCATTTAATTTCTCCTATCCTAAAGTTCAACAAGGAAAGAGATTTTTGTGTTTTGTTCATGAATCCAGGTATTTAGAACACTGACTGGCACTTCATAGGGACTCCATAAATATCTACCGAATTGATAGACCATTTAAATTCATAATTTAATCTCTTCTTCACATCTGGGCTTTCAAGTGAGAACATTTAAAATCAAATTGATATTTCAAGAAGTAAACTATTACACTCATTCTTTCAGTTAATAAATGTGTTGTGTCTCTAATATTCTGATGTTAAAAGTATAAAATCAAATAATGGACTTCAGCTGCACATAATGGACAGAAACTTTGAAAAACAAAGAATTACAGTAGTATTGAGATGGTATGATAAGAGCGGTCCTACAAGAGAGTGTTAGAGGAGCAGACACACAAAACCAGGTGGGTTGGTATATTAATAGGTCAAACTTAACCTGATCTTTGAAGTAACAGGCAATAAATATCAAAGGAGGGGGGAGAAAAACACTGAGTGAAATGGGATGACAGATGGGAAGGATTTTTCACCAGCAGACTGTGCCTCAAGTACAGCAGATACATGCTGGGGGAAGCAGGAAACTCTCTAGAAGGGTAGCCTAGAATCTGAGCAGGAAGGGTCTTATAAGGAGAGAGCGAGGGGGCGGCGCCTGTGGCTCAGTGAGTAGGGCGCCAGCCCCATATACTAAGGGTGGCAGTCCAGCCCTGGCCAAACTGCAACAACAAAAAAAATAGTCGGGCGTTGTGCGGTGCTACTTGGGAGGCTGAGGCAAGAGAATTGCCTAAGCCCAAGAGCTGGAGGTTGCTGTGAGCTGTGATGCCACAGTGCTCTACTGAGGGCAACAAAGTGAGACTCTGTCTCAAAAACAAAACAAAAAAACAAAAAAAACAAGAGAGCCAGGGTGGCACCTGTGCCTCAGTGAGTAGGACGCTGGCCCCATACACCAAGGGTGGTAGGTTCAAACCCAGCCCTGGCCAAACTGCAACAAAAAAAATAGAGGCCTTGTGGCAGGCACCTGTAGTCTCAGCTACTCGGGAGGCTGAGGCAAGAGAATCCCGTAAGCCCAAGGAGTTTGGAGGTTGCCGTGAGCTGTGACCCCCACAGCACTCTACCAAGAGTTAATAAGTGAGACTCTGTCTCAAAAAAAAGGAGACAGCCAGCATTTGAACTTTTTTTTTTTTTTTGAGACAGAGCCTCAAGCTGTCATCCTGGATAGAGTTCTGTGGCATCACAGCTCACAGCAACCTCCAATTCCTGGGCTCAAGCGAGTCTCTTGCTTCCGCCTCCCAAGTAGGTGGGACTACAGGCGCCCACCACAATGCCCGGCCATTTTTTGGTTGCAGCCGTCATTGTTGTTTGACGGGCCCGGGCTGGATTCGAACCCGCCAGCTCAGGTGTACGTGGTTGGCGCCTTAGCCCGTTGAGCCACAGGCGCCGAGCCCAGAATTTGAACTTTTAATTTACTATTTATTAAAATAGTAAAAAGCTATGGCAAGTCACTGAAAAATTTTTAGTGATGAACAAGGAACTAGTAATAACTTCACTGTGTAACAAGCAGACTCATAAGAGACAATTAATATTCTATCAAGAAAACTCATGGAACTACCATGATATTATGTTCTAATACTAAAGAAAAAAATTCATTGTAATTTGGGAAAAAATTAAAGAGTAGGTTCTCATACCATCAACAAAATCTCATTTTAAAATCTTGTCTATGCCTCAGTTTCCTCTACTATAGAATGATATTATATTAGTAATACCTATCTCATGAGGTTGTTGTGAAGATTAAATACGTGAATACACTCAAATGGCTTAGAACACTGAGTAATATATACTAAGCGCTCAGTAATGGGTAATGGTAGCTATTAGTACTTTTATTCTTGGTATCCCAGAACCAAAGATATAAATATCAAGATTATATTTCCAAACTTAGCAAGTACATAAAAAATGAAGAGTAAGTTAAAATAGGCTTAGACAGGGATATAAAGAAGTGTGCTCAAGTATGTATTATAGAAAAAAATAAAAGCCAAAGTAATTCTTAATTTCAAGCTATATAAAATTTTTGGAAAGGGGTAAATTCATTATCTAAGACCGCAAAAACTGTCTTTAAGAAAACCCAAAGACTGGCTCGGTTCCTGTGGCTCAGCGGGCTAAGGTGCCAGCCATGTACACCTGAGCTGGCGGGTTCGAATCCAGCCCGGGTCCGCCAAACAACGACGGCTGCAACTAAAAAATGGCCAGGCGTTGTGGCAGGTGCCCACAGTCCCAGCTACTTGGGAGGTGGAGGCAAGAGACTCGCTTGAGCCCAGGAATTGGAGGTTGCTGTGAGCTGTGATGCGCTGTGATGCCATAGCACTCTCTCTAGGAGGACAGCTTGAGGCTCTGTCTCAAAAAAAAAAAAAAAAAGAACCCAAAGACATTCAAAACTCTCCAGTTTGGATGCAAATTTTGGAAGCCTCAATGTTTAATGTTACTTTTTTTTTTTTTTTTTGTAGGGACAGAGCCTCACTTTATTGCCCTCGGTAAAATGCCACTTTATTGCCCTCTGTAGAGTGCCATGGCGTCACACAGCTCGCAGCAACCTCTAGTTCCTGGGCTTAGGCAATTCTCTTGCCTCAGCCTTCCAAGTAGTTGGGACTACAGGCACCCGCCACAACGCCTGGCTATTTTTTTGTTGTTGCAATTCGGCCGGGGCTGGGTTTGAACCTACCACCCTCGGTGTATGGGGCCAGCGCCCTTCTCGCTGAGCCACAGGCGCTGCTCATACTTTTTTTTTAATTTTTTGAGACAGAGTTTCACTATGTCACCCTCAGTAGAGTACTGTGGCATCACAGCTCACAGGAACCTTAAAATCTTGGGCTTACGCTATTCTCTTGCCTCAGCCTCCCAAGTAGCTGGGACTACAGGCGCCTGCCACAACATCCAGCTGTCTTTTTTGTTGTTGCAGTTGTCATTGCTGTTTAGCTGGCCTTGGCCAGTTTAGCTGGCCAGCCTTGGTGTATGTGGCCGGCGTCCTACCCACTGAGTATGGGTGCCCCCCTAATTTTCTTTTTATTTTTCTTTATTAAATCATAGCTGTGTATATTAATGCAATCATGGGGTACAGTGTGCTGGTTTCATATACAATCTGAAATATTTTCATCAATAATGTTACTTATTTTTTTTAATAATGTTACTTTTTTATATAAACTCATCTAAGAAATGTTTTTCTGGAGAACAGGTAGAGAAGAGAGGGCACTTTATATGGTCTTTTTCATTGAATCCCAACAGTTATTTTTCTGAGACAGGCTTGTGCTTTGCCATCTCAACTAGAAAGCAGTGGAGTCATCATACCTAGCTACAAACTCTAATCGATCCTCTCACCTCAGCTTCCCAGAGTGTTATGATTACAGGTATGAGCCACCGTGCCACCAGCCCCAACAACTCTTAAAATAGGTTATGTAGGATCCTCGGTATCAACAAATATCAATTTGTTGATCAATTGTGTCAACAAATGTGTTATATAACTTGTCAAAAGTAAGAGAGCTAATAAGTGGTTGGATTTCAAAATTCACACTCTTAACCAATACGGAATCTCTAACAATTAGAAAAGATAAAAAGTAGCGCCAGTGGCTCAAAGGCGTAGGGCGCCAGCCCCATATACCGGAGGTGGTGGGTTCAAACCTGGCTCTGGCCAAAAACTCTAAAAAAAAAAAAAAAAAAAGAGAGAAGAGACAAAAAGTTGTGACCACAGAGTAATTCAGGATTCTAAAAGTCTCTTTTACTTAATAATGAATTTCTTAAAGCTCTTTATTCTGATTAGGAGACATCGTACTTATTTTATCATGCTAAAGAAATTCCCTTAGTCTGAGACAGTCAATCGGAAAATTCTCTTGTAAAGAATATGTAAGTAGCCGGGCGTTGTGGCAGGCGCCTGTAGTCCCAGCTACTTGGGAGGCTGAGGCAAGAGAATCGCCTAAGCCCAGGAGTTGGAGGCTGCTGTGGGCTGTGTGATGCCACGGCACTCCACCGAGGGCTATAAAGTAGAAACTCTGTCTCTATAAAAAAAAAAAAAAAAAAGAGTATGTAAGGAGAGCAAGAAAAAAATTCATTTCTCTTTGATGGTAACAACTATCATCTTCTCATATATAATAAAGCCATTAATACCAACAGTAAATATATATAAATTTCCAAAGGTTTCAATTCCACTTAACAACATTCCAAAAAAGAGACCCAGTCACTCTGAAGGCAGAGGCTGAATTCATTTTCTCCTTACTAACCAATAGTGACCTAATAATAAAAGAATGCACGCAAACTGATGCATGTGTGTAGAGAGGGATTCACACACATTAAAGATGACTGTAGAAACAACATGTGGAGAAGAGTGGATTATGGTATTAATTTGTACAGACACAAATACTTATTGAGTGAAGGTATGTACCAGGTATTAAATACCAAGCTCTTGGGAATACTTCAATAAAGAAAGACACATAAAAATTCTCTCATGATGGCTTGGCGCCTGTAGCACAGCAGTTACGGCACCAGCCACATACACTGAGGGTGGTGGGTCTGAACTCGGCCTGGGCCAGCTAAACCACAATGACAACTGCAACAAAAAAAATAGCCAGGCATTGTGGCTGACACCTGTAGTCCCAGTTACTTAGGAGGCTGAGGCAAGAGAATTGCTTAAGCCCAAGCGTTTGAGGTTGCTGTGAGCTGTGATGCCACAGCACTCTACCGAGGGCGACAAAATGAGACTCTATCTCAAAAAAAAAAAAAAAAGTCTCTCATGAAGTTTACATGAACTTCATGTTCAAGTATATGAACAATTAACATAAAAATATGTATATTTATGGCAAAAGTAATAACTATTTTTTATTTTATTTTATTTTTTTGAAGTTTGGCCAAGGCCAGGTTTGAACTCATCATCCTCGGTATATGGGGCCAGCGCCCTCCTCACTGAGTCACAGGCACCACCCCAGTAGTAACTATTTTGAAGAGGTAAAAAGCAGCATAAGAATATAGTAATTAGGGTAAGAATATTATTGAAGACAGAAATTTGGCCAAAAGTTTTTTTTTTTGCTTGTACCAAAGGTCTTTACTGGCGGGGGAAGCTGCAGAGCAGCATTAAGGAGGAGGGGAGAGAGAGAGAAACGGGGGAAGAGAGGAGAGGAGAGAGGTAGAGAGAGAGAGAGAGAGAGACACACACACACGAGACACATGGGGTGGGGGATAGAGGGGGAGAGAGAAAAGCAAGGCCAAAAGTTTTAACTGAGAAAGTAAGAGACCTGAATAAAGTGAGATGACTATATAATACTTAAAATTCATAATGATAACTCATGAATTATCAAAAAAACATTAAAGTGATCTACATGGTATAATAATGGTTTATATTTGAAGGAAAAAGAGTTCAATCCTTAATTTTACAGGTATAAAATCTGCTTACAAACCAGGACTATAGTAGAATGGTGAATAAAATACGTAAATACCTAGGTAATAGTAAAAAACAGTTGGCTCACACCTATAATCCTAGCACTCTGGGAGGCCAAGGAGGGAAGATCCCTGAGCTCAGGAGTTCAAGACCAGCCTGAGTAAGAGTGAGACCCCAACAACTACAAAAGGGACTTTACCTAAAAAATGCAAACATTGAAACCTAATCATTTGTACCCTCAGATTAATCTGAAATTTAAAAATTAAGTGACATTCCATCTCTACTAAAAGTAGAAAAAATCCTCTGGGCTTTGTGGTGGGTACCTGTAGTCCCAGCTACTCAGGAGGCTGGCAGGATGATCACTAGAGCACAGGACTTTGGAGTATAAGAAGTTGTCAGTGAGCTAGGCTGATGTCACAGCTCTCTAGCCTTGGGCAAAGAGTGAAATTGTATTTAAAAATTAAAAAAAAAAGCAGTTCCAGGAAAATGTCTAAAATTTGAAAGCTCCTACATTTAAACATAGTTACTTCAACTGTAAGACATTAATAAAAGCTCGATTTAGCAGGAAGCAGTTAGATCGAGTCTTCACCCCTTTTCCCTAACAGCAGTTGGGGTTTCTACTCGGAGAGGGAGAATTGATGCAGGACACCTGGCGCCCTGGCTAGCTCAGTGGAGCTGGCGGACCTGCTGCCTCCTCCTTGGTGGTGTTGGTGCTGCGGCAGCCAGCTGAAGAACCAGCGGGCTGGATGACAGGCAAGGAGGGGGACCTCCAACCCCCACGGGAGGCTCCAATAGCCAAAAAGGCCGGACACCTGCCGAGGAGACACCTGTGCCTTGGTGTCTCCTTCACTTTACACTTAGGACTAAATGTGGAACCCCCATTTCCTATGCCTAGGTCAATTTCGTGTGAATTTCCTAGGCCTCAATTCCATGAATGAACTGTGTCCATTCATTGATACATTCATTCACTCTGCCCAGGAAGGGACTGTGTTCCTTCACTGATATATTCATTCACCTTGCACCACCCCCCCCGCACCACCACCACCACCACCCCCACCCCCTACCCCCACCCCGTGGAAGGGACTGTGTTTACTCGTTTCCTGGGCAAGGAACCCATACACCTATATATAGCCCGAGACTAAAAGCCTAAAGGGGGAGACGGGGAAAGACCGGGAGAGAAACGGAGAGAGCTTTTCTCTCCCCACTTGAGTTCTCTCTCTCTCTCTACCAGGAGCTTTAGTGTTTTCCGTATTCTTTTCTGTAAATAAATTCTGTCTTACCACTGGAAAAAAAAAGAAAAGAAAATGCCATGAAGGTTATCTTAAACAGTTTGATGAAAACATTTCAGATTGTATATGAAACCAGCACATTGTACTCCTTGATTGCACTAATGAACCCAGCTGTGATTTAATAAAAAAAAAAAAAAAAAAAAAAAGACACTAATATAAAACAGCTCCATCAAAGATGAGGGGAGGGAGGCATTATTATAAAGAATATTAAGGAGACTATAGATACATTTACATCAGAATAATAACAGGGGGGTAGATTATAAACTTTAAATCATACCTGAAAGTTTTAAGTTAATTGAAGAACATGCGAAAACAAATTTAAAATACTTGAGCCTCATAACGATGACACTACAGAATCTTACAGTATTTATAAAAATAAGTTTCTTCCTCTAATGTATTTCCTCATCTAAATGTTTATAAAAGTAGACTTTTCATAACTACATTAAAAAGCTGGCTTCAATTATATGAACAGATTATATAATAATACAATTTATTAAATGAAGAGTTTGGGAGAATTTGGCTTGTGAAAAAATTTTGTTCACAAGACAGTAAGTAATTGAAAGAGTTTTAGTTATTATTTATTTTTGAGACAGAGTTTCTCTCTATTGCCCAGACAGGAGTGCAGAGGCACAATCACAGCTCACTGCAACCTCAAACTCCTGGGCTCAAGGGATCTTCCTGCCTCAGCCTCCCCAGTGGGATTACAGGAATGTGCCACCACACCCAGATAGTATTTTTTAACTTTTGTAGAGATGTGTGTGTGTGTGTTTGTGAGTGCGCGCGCGCGCATGTGCCTCCCTATTTTGCCCAAGCTGGCCTCATGGGATCTCCTCTTGCCTTGGCCTCCCAAACTGCTGGGGTTACAGGTATAAGCCACTGCACCTGCACCAGGCCAGATGAGTTAATCTGAAGAGATTTGAAGTACAAAAATCTTTGACTAAATTAAGTTCTCCCCCTTGTGGAAGTTGCAAATGATCTAAGACAGTGGCTCTCAACCTTCCTAATGCCTCAACCCTTTAATACAGTTCCTGTGCGTCACGACCCACAGGTTGAGAACCCTTGAAGGTATTTCCATGACTAAGAATAACTTAAAATATATGAAAAAGGACTTTCAGGTATTAACAAAAGATCTGTTTACAGATCTTAATCTGCATTAATTTTTAACATATATATAAATTAAATGTCAAAACACTAAAGACATTTACCAAAACACATTTCCTAAATGAGTTAACAGGAAGTTAGCCAAGGAACACTCAATCCTAAATACTGAGAGAAGCAGAAATAGTTCAAAAGTAGAAGGTACATGAAAATACAACAGTTTAGGAAGACACGGCAATACAGAGAATGGTACAGGATTCTGAAGAATATCAAGGTTTCAGGAAGAGGACAATTCAGAGTGCACCAAGCAGAATGTATGTGTATGGAGGGTGAATCTAGAAATTCAAGTGTAGGCAATCATTAAAAAATAAGGATTTTATGGTAAGAAGTTTTGATGAGACTTGATGTGTTATATACAAGGCAGTCAATATAAGTTTTTATGTTTTAGAAAGACGGCTCTGATACTGTATAAGAGCTGAGGCTGGAGAAAAGGAAACTACATGGGAAGTCAATGTAACAGTTCAGGCAACATGAACACAGGGAGTGCAGGGAGAATGGAAATGCTATGAAAGATTCACAAATAGTTTTCAAAATGATTGAAATTACCTTTGACTTAGTTTTAGATTGACTGAAGACTTTTCTCTTTTGAGGGATTGAAGAGTTGGGCAACATAATTTTGAACCTGTATGAACCATTAAGAATTATCTGCAGGCTAATCTCTAAGTAAAATGCTAGCAGGAAAGTGAACTAGTACAAGCACTTTGTAAAATAATTTGTTATCTGCTAAAAGTTGAAAATTTGCCTACCTTACATATATATCCTTATATATACTACTGGGTAAGAAAGAATAAATAAAATTACTACTAGGTTGAATAATTTTATTTATTTATTTATTTATTTTTCTTCTTTTTTTTCTGAGACAGAGCCTCAAGCTGTCGCCCTGGGTAGAGTGTCGTGGCATCACAGCTCATAGCAACCTCCAACTCCTGGGCTCAAGCAATTCTCCTGCCTCCACCTACCAAGTAGCTGGGATTACAGGCACCTGCCACAACGCCCGGCCATTTTTTTGATTGCAGCCGTCATTGTTGTTTGGCGGGCCGGGCTGGATTCAAACCCACCAGCTCAGGTATATGTGGCTGGCACCTTAGCCGCTTGAGCCACAGGCACCGAGCCTTCTTTTTCTTTTTTTGAGTCTCAAGCTGTCACCCTGAGTTGGAGGCTGTGGTGTCATAGCTCACAGCAACTTCCAACTCTTGGGTTCAAGCAATCCTCTTGCCTCAGTTTTTTGCAAATATCTACTCCCATTCTATGTTAATTGTCTTTTGTTGTTTTCCCTTTATTGTGATTATAGCTTGTTTAAAATCAAGTAGGTTCCAAAACATCTTCTTACTTTTCTGCTCAGGCTGATCTTGAACTCCTGAGCTTAAGCTATCTACCTGCCTCAGCCTTCCAGTTTAGTAGGATTACAGGCATGAGCCACTGTGCCTAACCTAGGTTGAATAATCTTAAAAGAGATGATCCATTCATCAAGACTTGAGATATAAAAGAAGGAAGACATTTTGGAACATATTTGATTTTAAACAAGCTAAATTTCAAATTTAGTGCCTGTACGACTTCAGGTGGAACTGTTCAGTGCTCATTAAAATTATTGGTCTACTCATTAAAAGACACAATAAAGAAAAAGCAAAAGACAACTAATATAGAGTGGGAGTAGATATCTGCAAAACATAACATCATTATACAAAGAGCTACACATTCATAAGAAAAAGAGACAACCCAGTAGAAGAAATATATAAAACAAAAAACTTTAACAAGCATTTTACAAAAAAAAAAAAAGAAATCCAAATAGCCAAGCTTCTTAGTAATCAAGTAAATGTAAATCAAAATCATAATGAAACATCATTGCATACCCACCAGATCGGCAAAAATTAAAATATGTGACACTAACAAAGTGTTAGGGAAGATATGTAACAAAAACTTTCACATGCTCCTGTTGGGAATTTACAAACAATTCGGAAAATAAAGTTGAAGATTTGCATGCCCTACAACCCAGCAATTCTGTACCTTAGTGTACATGCCAGAGAAATCTGTGAACATATGATTGATGTAATGTACGAGACTGTTCATAATCACAGCACTGTTCATAACAATCTTATCTTGGAAATTACCAAACATTCACTAACAGAATTGATAAATATACTGACAACAAATGAAATATATACAATAATAAAAACAATGCCTTACAAAAGTAATGTTGAACAAAGAAAGAAGAGACAAAATATTCAATATGACACTGGAAACTGAGAAACTGGGAAAACTAAACTATGAATCAGAGATGCATATACAAACATGATATAACTAACTATAAGGAAAAGCAAGAAACTGATTACCATAAAAGTCAGGATAAGGGAACAGGGTATGAGTGGATAGAATTCTGGAGTACAGGTGATATTCTCTTGTCTTGACCTTGGTAGCAATTACATGTACAACATTTTTACACGTGTATTATATACTTTGTTTCACGAACTTCTTTGTATACTGAGCTTCATAATTGTTTTGTTAAGATTTTAAAATTACTGGTAAGGGCCAACAGGCTAGGGCTGGAGATAAATTAAGATTCATCATTGTAAAGATGGCTCTTGAAGGCCAGGTACACTGGCTCATGCCTGTAATCTTAGCACCCTGGGAGGCTAAAGCGGGAGGACTGCTTGAACCCAGGAGTTTGAGACCAGACTGAGCAAGAGTAAGACCCTGTCTCTACTAAAAATAGAAGAATCAATTAGGTGTGATGGCGGGGGCTTGTAGCCCCAGTACTTGGGAGGCTGAAGCAGGAGGATCACTTGAACCTGGAAGTTTGAGGTTACTGTGAGCTAGGCTGACACCTTGGTGGTCTAGCCTGAGGCAACAGAGTGAGACTGTCTCAAAAACAAAAGCAAAAAACAAAACACACTAGCCCAGCCCTACACAGGATCAGGATCATCAGTATCACTGTCTTCTACCTCTATATCCTGTCCCACTGCAAGGTCTTCAGGGATATTAGTACACACAGAGCTGTCATCTCCTACCAGAATGAAGCTTTCTTCTAAAATACCTCTTGAAGAACCTGCCTGAGGCTCTCTTATAGTTAACTTAATTTTTATAAGGAGCATACTTTAAAACAATGATAAATAGTATAGCAAAAAAGTATATTAAATATAAAAAATAGTAATGTAGTTTATTATCAAATATTATGTACTGTACATAACTGTATGTGCTCTACTTTTCTAAAAATGAAAAGTGTAGTAGGTTTGTTTATACAAACATCACGACAAACACATGAGCAATGAGGTGCACTACAATGTTAAGAGGACTATGATGTCACCAGGTGATAGGGATTTTTTGGCTCCATTATAATCTAAGGGACCATCAATGCATATACTGTCCATCACTGAAAAGTTATGTGCACATGACTACATTCTATGATTCCACTTTTATGAGGTAACTAGAGTGGTCAAGCTAATAGAGACAAACTAGAATGGTAGTTGCTGGGAGCGCGGGGCATAAGGGAATGGGAAATTAGTGGGGGGATTTTTTTGTGTTTTTTTGCAGTTTCTGGCCGGGGCCAGGTTTGAACCCACCACCTTCAGTATATGGGGCCGGCACCCTACTCCTTTGAGCCACAGGTGCCGCCCTGGAAAGGGAAGTTGAAAAAGTTCTGGAGATGGATGGTGGTGACAGATGCACAATCATGTCAATGTACCTAATGCCACAGAAGAAAATACTTTAAAATGATAAATTTCACAATATTTCTATTTTACAATGATTAAAAAAATGGAGTTGAAAATGAATGAGTATTGAAAATAGCATTGCAGTCATGAGAATGAAGATATAAGTCAGTCATCATGCAGGTGCGGAGGGAAAAATGAACTACTCCATGATTTTACATGTACTTTGTTATCTGCGTATGGTACCTGGATTTCAAGCTCAGCAATGTGCTGCTGCAATTCAGCCACAGCAGCTATGCTATCTGCTTCCCGCAGTCTCACCGCCATCACTTCTTCCTTGTTCTAGGGTGGCAAACAAAACAAGGCAATAAACCAGGTGTGTTTGGAATTCAGGTTTTTCAGATCTTAGAAAACTAACAAAGTGCATAAACTTACACAGAATTATCTCGCCAGGTCTAAAGCAGCATCTATAACGAAACCTTGCATGCTCAATGCACATGCTAAAGAAGTGAAATGTAAAGTGAAATCATACTAAGTGAAATCATACTAAGTGGGACAAATAAAAATTATAAATGGCCATATATCAATTCTAATTGTCTTTGCCTACAAATCAATTAATGTGAAATTTATGAAAAACCATCTGGTTTCATGTGTTTTATACTTTGATACTGGGGTCCACAGACTTGTACTATTTCATCTTTAAAGAGAACATTCCAAATTCAGTTGGAGAGGGAAAATAAAGTAAATATTATAAACAATCTCATGACATTTTATATAAAAAATGACCTTTATAGCTCAGCGAGTAGGGCGCTGGCCCGATATACCGAGGGTGGCGGGTTCAAACCCAGCCCCGGCTGAACTGCATCAAAAAAAAAAAAATTAGCTGGGCGCTGTGGCGGGCGCCTGTAGTCCCAGCTATTTGGGAGGCTGAGGCAAGAGAATCGCTTAAGCCTAAGAGGTGGAGGTTGCTGTGAGTTGTGACTCCACAGCACTCTACTGAGGGCGATAAAGTGAGACTCTGTCTCTACCAAAAAAAAAAAAGACCTTTAATAATGAACATTAATAAGCTATAATCATATAAAACTAAATGAAAATGAATTAAGTTTATATTATTCAAAGACTGGTTTCCTCGAAAAAGTTAGGTTTGTTCCTAAATAACTACAACATAACAAGGTAAAATACACTTAATCAGAATGTACTAGGTGGTAGGGTGGCAATATAGTGATCATTCTCAAAATCTGCAAAAGGAATTACCAAAGACTGAATAAATGAACACCCCGCGTAAACACAGGGCAATATCAGACTCAGCATCTATAACATACTCCATAGAGGTATTAATGAGCAATTAAAATTAAATGAAATCCCATGTCAATTCTTTTTTTTTTTTTTTTTGAGAGACAGTTTCACGTTGTTGCTCTCAGTAGAGTGCAGTGGCATCACAGCTCAGAGCAACCTCAAACTCTTGGGCTCAAGCAATTCTCTTGCTTCAGCCTCCCAAATAGCTGGGACTACAGGTATCCGCCACAAAAACAGACTATTTTTAGAGATGAGGTCTCGTTCTGGCTCAGCCTGGTCTCAAGCCTGTGAGCTCAGGCAATCTACCTGCCTTGGCCTCCCAGGGTGCTAGGATTACAGGCGTGAGCCATTGCACCCAGCATGTCAGTTCTTAAAATCCTCTAATATTCTGAATCTGAGTCCATTACTTAGGTAAATTCAAAACAATTATTTTCAACAGCAAGATCCCCAAACACTTATTTCCAAAGAACATTTTACTTTGGTTAATACGTGCTAAGCCATTTGAGGAGTAATATTAAACCCAATAGCACTGTTACCAAAATATAGAAAAACTAATACCAACAATATAAAATGACTAAATTTAGTTCTTAATTAAAGAAAATTTAGCACAGACAATTTAGCATCATAAAACTCTTATTAATATGACAAATCCTATTGATGCTATAACCTAAATTTAATGTCCTTTTATTTTTTGAATTAGTCTGCTCATATCCTTCACAAGGGACAATGCTTAAGTTAGTACAAATTTTAGTACTGCCTACAGATTTCTGTCAGTGTAAATTCTAACAGCCATGCATATTTATTAGGATGTAATTTCATCTCTGGATTTCAGTGACACTGATAAACCACTCAAGCTTCACTCTTGGTTTTTAATGACACCAGACAAGTTGATGGAATTACAGCTTTATATGTGCCATTGAAAGTCTTATTTCTTATAGAATTCTTATAGGCTGGAATCTTTAAAGGGCATCATTCCTACTATTTCACTAGGGAAAGGCAGTTGTCTAGTTTATCTTTAAAACTCCATAATTTGTCTTTAATAATCCACTTTAATGCTTAGACCTCTCTCACTACTGCTACACTGTAAATTTATCTCAGGAAAAAAAAGTACTTGCATTCAAACACTTTTGATGCTTTTTTCTTTTAACTTCCTCGAATTAGGAAAAAACTTCTGATGCTCTTTGAATGCAAACACTTCACACACACACAAAATAAAAAACTGATTAAAATACTAACAGGTACGTACTCATATTTCCCAACTCACTGGTATAAACACATTTCCTTTGCTCTCTGTCCTATCCAGAACACATATATCACTAATAAGATACGAATCAAAGCAGAGGAACCCTGACCTCTTTAAATTATCTTTTTGATTGAGCCATTAAATGTTTCAGTTTTAAAGGGCTACAATCAAAAGAAAAATTGTAAAGAGAAACAAACTAGTACATGCCAATGAAGGAAATTAAGGTAACCAAGGAAGTAGATGAAAATGAGGTTTCCTGGTTGAAATCCACCCCAGAAGCAAGATGAGCTAACCTAGTCTGAAAGCAACCATTGAAACAAGTTCAGGAAAGCAGGAAAAGAGGGCAACCTCTTTTCCTCCCCTCCCCCTTTTGGTCTGTTTAAGATGACCTAGTCATGATGAGAAAAGCCCAAACCTAAACCTTATTATACTGATAGAAACATAAACCAGCTGATTGACATATTTACCTTGCATTCGATGTCTGCTTGTTTGCGCTTTGCTTCACTTAATTGAGTAAGTAGTCCTTTGTTCTGTGCAGAAAGATACTGCACCTTCTCCTGTAGGCTGATCACCTCTTGTTCTGCTCGTCGAAGATGGTTACTATTGATTTGATTCTAATAATCGGAAACATTTAACATACTCAGACTACAGATAAAAAACCCTAAAAATTGTTATAAATATTTGCCTATCCATGTTATAACTCAACATTATAAAAAATGTTTTGTAACTAGGTGATTTTATTCAGCAAATAAACACAGAAAATATAATAAGATACATTCTCATTATAGCTCAATTCTCATACGATTTACATAAAAAAATATGGAAACTATAAGAATGTTTACATACAACTTGAAGGTATTTCTTTCTGAAATAGGGAACAGGGGTATAAAGTGGGTTTATACAGGAATAAATTTAACTCCTTTTTCCAGTTCCCAAAAGAAAGTATAAACTGATCAAAAGGTACCATTTGCTGGACATAAACTCCTTAAGTGTCAAAAATTGTGATATGTGTACTTCTGTATGTTCCCTACTGTCTAGCTAGCACTGTCTCTTTTTATGGAATACAAATTCATTTTGAATTTTGGCTTTGCTATTTGGCCATGAAGCAAACAAATTTATGTCTCTTGATTCTCCATTTCCTCATCTGAAAACGTATATAAAATAGTTTCTATTTCTCATTTCACCATCTTCAGAACTAAATGAGGTAATATGTGTAAAAAGGCCTAATATGTAGTAAGAACTCAATAAATGAAGGTTGTTTACCACAGCATAATTATAGGACATGTTAAAAATAAAGACCTTGAATTGACTAACATGAGGTAGTTTTCATATTCAGGCTTAAAAAAGCCTGAATTCTCTCAATCTCAAATTATTCTATCAGTGGCCTAAAAGAAATAGTAGAGACTTTCAAAATCAAAACAGGTAAAATCTAACTCCTCATTTATCAGTTCCTAAACTTTAGCCAAGTTATTTAATCCCACCCAATTTTAGCACACTGGTAAAAGTACAGATATTACTGTTTTCCTTTCGAGTCTGTTGTGAAGATTATGAGAAAAGTTAATGAAAGGAGTCTCACATGAGGCATGAAAGTCTACAGGTACTTAGTAAATGCTCAGTTGTTACCATTACTATACCTATTCTATTTCACTCTATGAAAATGAACCTGTCTTCAGTTTTAATGAAAAAAATCTGTATCATCCAATAGATTTAAGTTCCCAAAACTTTCTACCACTTCCAACTTTCTTCATCATTACTTTTACTTATTTTCCTGCCACACAGGAAAAAAAAAATGCCTTTAAGACTTTTTCCTCTAACTATATTACTCTGTTCTTTCTCATTTTCAGTCTATAGATAATGTCTACAAAATTAAGTACATTTCTTGGTACAGTATTCAAAATGTTCCATAACCATTTTTTACTGTCTTACCTGCTACCACTGAAACAAATAACTACACTTCAGAGGGACATACCTTTAATACAAGCTGCAAAGAATTTTTGTAGATAAAACCCCTCTCTGTGCTCCTGAACACAAGATCATCATTCAAAATTATACAATACACTTAAACCCCAAGAACCTACCATGAGTGAGAGACAACATAAATGACAGAAAGAATATATGTTTAAGAACTACAAGTGATAGAAGTCCTTTAACAGGGTATGTTTAAAATTACAGCATTAAAAACACAAAAAGCGAAACATAAGCAAAGATATGTCACTATCAAAAATATTCAACAAATTTGAAAGACAACAAATAAACTGCAAATAAGATTCCTATAAATTAGTATACCTGCTGATATTAAAAATTCAATGAGAGAGTTAAACATGAGATTAGATACACTGAAGAAATAGTGTCCCAGAAGTTATAAGGCATGGAAAAGAGAATAAGATCTAAAATACACCTAATAGGGGTCAGAGGATAAAATAGGGGAAAAAAGAGAGACGATGGTCTATGACATGATGATAGCTAAAAATTTTTCATGCTTAAAAAAATAAAAGATATGAATCCACAGTTCAGGAAGCACAACTAGTCTTAACCAGGATAAATACAAATAAATCCTCACTAAAATAGACTGTAACAAAACTTAGAATGCTGAAGAAAAGAGGCAAACCAAGGGAAAAACAGTATCTATGAAGAAAAAAAATGAAATGTCCAGCAGACAACTCAACAACAAAAGTTTACGTTAGTGCATTAAAAAAAAAAAACTTCATCCTACAATAGTATATTCACCTAAAGTATCATATGAGAGAAAAGTAGATATCTTTTAAGAAAATGACAGAGTCTACAACTCAGGATTAAAACCAGAAGAAAACTGTCAAAAGAAGAGAGAGCAGCCTACAGTCCAACTATTCAGGAGGCTGAAGGAGAAGAATCACTCCAGACCAGAAGTTCAAGGCTCTAGGGAGCTAGTCATGCCTATGAATACACTCTAGCTTGGCCAACACAGAAATATCCCATTTCTAACAACAACAAAAGAACAGAGAACAAAAAACTGGTAAATATCTGGACAAATTCAAATGAACACTGACTCCATAAAAAATCAGTAATACTGTCTAATAATTTGGAGGTTAAAAAAAAGAAGACGTACAAGTTACTTGTAAGATGGAAGAAACACATACAAAGTTCTTTTCAGGTCCTTATATTATTTGGAAAGGATATAGAGATAAATCCTTTGTTCAGCCAGGAAAGCCTTTTAAATTTTTTCAGATAATGATAAGAAATGAAGGGAATTTTAACAGTCAAATTAGTACAGAGGAAGTAAAAGAAAAAACTGCACTAATCTAACAAAAAAGCAAGAAGGGAAGAAAAAAATATACTAACAAAAACAGAAGAAATGTAAAGTACAAAATAAAGCAATTACAAATGCTTCATAATCAGGACTTTTGATTTCTGATCCCACCTTTTCAATTAAAAAAGGAGAAAAAAGGCCAAGTGCAGTGGCTCTCACCTGTAATCCCAGCACCCTGAGAGGCTGAGGCGGGTGGATTGCTTGAGCTCAGGAGTTTAAGACCAGCTTGAGCAAGAGCAAGACCATATCTCTACAAAAAATAGGGGGGAAAAACCCCCAAAACTACATAGGCATTGTGGCAGGTGCCTGTGGTTCCAGTAAGAGGGAAAAAAAGCTAGCCAAACTACCTGGGGCAGGTACAGTCACAAGTTAAGAATGATTCAACTACAATAAATATCAAACTGCTGGAAGTTAAGTATTGGCTGGCTAGGGACTGTGGACCCTCAGGAGGCAGCAGATCTAGAGACGTTCCCAAACTCTTACACATTTTTTTCTTCATGCACCCTAACAAGTGCACATAAAAAAGATTAGAGTCCTGAGAAAGAAACCTTCACAGAACAGGCTTGGGGAGAAGAGCAGCCACTCACTACAGGAGGAGCACTAAACCCTGCCTGTCTCCTCTAGAGAATAAAACCTTTAATCCGTGTGGAAATGCCGCACACATCGTTCCTTTGAAGAAGGGGAGAACTATGTTTTTGGATAGGACTGCAGATGAGGGTGGGAAGAAACACCACAAGGCCAAATACTCCAGATCCAAGGACACAAGACTGAGGCTTTATCAGAACAGGAAACACACCTGTCCCTCCAACTCCTAGTAACAAGTAACAGGTAAATACTGCTGAAAGTAGACTCACTTCTGAAGAAAGGCTGAAAGTGAGAAAAACCCTCTGGCAGCGGGGATTGCTAAAGAAATTTAAGCTTATGGTACATTGAGGATAACCACAGAGAGAACTAATCTCAAATCAGCCCATCTCCTAACAATACTAACTCAAATCTCCCACATTAAAGTCCTGGCCTAGCAGCAGAAGGGAAAATATGCCCATTTCCAAGAATAAATAACAACCATCTACCTTAACCTATAGTGCTACATGAGCTATCCAGCTTTCAACAAAAAATTATTATACAAAGCATAGGGAAAAGGCAGGAAAAATAAAACATTCCCAAGAGATAAAGCAATCAGCAAAGCCAGCTAATTTATGACAAAGATACTGAACAAATCTGACAGAGACATGAAGCTGAACGATCATTTGACACACTGAATTTTAAAAAGTAAACATCTACATACTGTGTACCAGAAATATAAACACACAGATAAACTGAAATTAAAAGGATAGGAATATATGGTACAATTTAACTTACAAATGTTTGTACAAAGAACTCTAAAATATTAAAAACCTGCATCCAGGCTTGGCGCCAGCCACGTACACCTGAGCTGGCGGGTTCAAATCCAGCCTGGGCCCACCAAACAACAATGACTGCTGCAACCAAAAAATGGCCGGGTGTTGTGGTGAGCGCCTGTAGTCCCAGCTACTTGGGAGGTGGAGGCAGGAGATTCGCTTGAGCCCAGGAATTGGAGGTTGCTGTGAGCTGTGATGCCACAGCACTCTATTTAGGGTGACAGCTTGAGGCTGTCTCAAAAAAAAACAAAAAAACCCCTGCATCCAGCAATAGGAATGTGTCCTATATGTCTCTATGTATGTGATCTACATCACAAATTTGTTTTTTGCATTTTGCTGACTGTACCTCAATATGACCGGCTGGTTTGCAATCCATGCATTTTGTTTTACACATTAAAAAACATTTTGAGGCTTGGCGCCTGTGGCTCAACGGGCTAAGGCGCCAGCCATGTACACCTGAGCTGGCGGGTTCGAATCCAGCCTGGGCCCGCCAAACGACGACAGCTGCAACCAAAAAAAATGGCCAGGCATTGTGGCGGGCATCTGTAGCCCCAGCTACTTGGGAGGTGGAGGCAGGAGACTCGTTTCAGCCCAGGAATTGGAGGTTCCTGTGAGCTGTGATGCCACAGCACTCTATCCAGGGTGACAGCTTGAGACTCTGTCTCAAAAAAATAAAAATAAAAATAAAAAACATTTTGAGACAAGTCCATAGGACTGCCAACAGTGTTCATGGAACAAAAAAAGATAGGGACCTTTGTACTTAAGAAATTCTTGGAGACAGACAGACACAAGGAAAAATGCAAGAATGGTCAGAGTAGCACTGTTTGCAACAGCAAAATAATCCATACACAGCCAAAAGAGAGTGGGCTAAATAGACCAAGGTACGCTCATTACACAGACTTTTCTAAAAGTCCTTAAAATGATGAAAGTGGAGTTACAGGAATAAACCTGGACAAATCTTTTAATCTGGATAATAGAAAATGGGTGTTTGATATAATACTCTTCAGATGACTACATACTACCACTATTAGTATGTAGTCACACTACACTATTATACCACACTATTTTTATTTCTTTTTCTCAATTTCCAATGAGAAAACTTCATGGAGCATTACCAGTCCAAGTACTGGCATTCAGGAATCAGCACCTTCTACCACCCCCCTTCTAACAAAATCCAATCAAACTCACACTTATTAGTCAGGAATGGTTCAAAATACAAATTGCTAAAGAAGCCTTTCCCAAACCACCTAGTTGAAATTAATTTTCCCCTGTTAGTCTCCTGGGCAATTTCTATCTAACTCTCTGAATAATATGAATGTAGTTTGTGCATGCCTTATTTCCCAAGTGTGAGTCCTCTAATGTCTGGACCAGTGCTTTGTGTTTCACAAGTTCTCAAATTATGTTTGTTGAATCTGATTTATTCTACCTCTACCTACAGTGAAATGAATCCTCAACACTGGTTCAAAGCTGTTTTTGCATCATATACTAAGATAAAAATTAAAGTTTTCATTATACAACCTTTATAATCTTTTAGTATCTCTTCTGCTATTTTTAATTATACTTTGAACAATGTGAAACAAGATATATTTATTCTGAAGAAATTACATGTTCACATTACCCTGAAATTTGATCATTTTTCACACCGTAATACAGAATGATATATGGGTTAACTGTGCCCCCTACTGACTGAATAAATATTTTGAAAATCAAGTAACATTTGCAGAGTATGTGGTATATGGTCCACAGAAACATACCACACAAAAACCAAATCTGCTTTTACAATCACTAGTTTTAATAAAAAGGCATTTACAGGCCTTACCTATATTTAAGACAAGATTTATTAGAAAAAGGGGTTAAGGAAGAAAAAGGACAATTGACTACTCAGGGTGATCATATTACACAACTTTAGGAAACATCATTAACATTATAGTCTACACCCTGTGGGTCTCAACTAGGTCTCAAAATTGCCCCCCAGTGGCCATATGGCAATGTATGTGGAGACATTTTTGGTCATCACACGCTAGGTGAGAGAGGTTACTGGCATTAATGGGTAGAGGCAAGGAATGCTGCTAAACATTCTACAATGCACAGGCTGGCTCTGTAAAACAAAGAATTTTCTAACCCAAAATGTCAAGTGTGTTGAAAATGAGAAATTTTGCTCTATACCAAGTCGTACAATAAGAAAACCCTGTGAGTTTTACCTAATAAAGTCAAATAGAGTTTGATTGGATTGAAATATGGGTCAAGAAGAGATTGAATCCCTAAAATCAAAGAAAATAATTGTCAGCCCTCTTAATTTGGGATAGAAAATGTCAGTCTACCCAGTTCCATATCTTCACCTTTTACCTTTATCTTAGAGATAATATAATCTGCAATCTCTTCTGCTAGTAAGACTCTAAAGCTACGAGGCCCTTCTACCATACCTGTGTTTCCATTTCCATCATCCTTTGTTTTATTTCTCTTATTTCTGCTTGTGTTTCAGCTTCTCTAAGTCGAATGGTCATCAGTTCATCTTGCAACTCATTCACAGCATTTTTCTTAGGTGGCTCTTTCCACCTCCCGGTAGTACGAGATAAGTGGCGCTAAAGCATAAAAAATTATATTACAACCAATATTCTCAGTATCAAAATAAGAGCTAACTTTTCAGAGCACTTATTTCAGGCCCAGTACTATATTAGGCACTTTCAACTTCAACACATTATTTTGTTTAATCCCTAGAAAATCTTAAAAGTTATTCAGGATTATCTTCATTTTATAGTGAGAAAGTGGACACTGTGATTAAGTAACTTCAGGAGGGTAACACAGACAGTAAGTGGCCGATCTGGGATATAAATTCAAATACTATTAAAAATTTTTTTTTCTCCATATATTATAGATTAATTCTTACAAAGAACAATTTTTATTCTTAATTTTTTTATGAGGGATTTTTCATATTATCGTCAAGGAAATTCCAAGGAAATAGCAAAAATAGGGCCATTCATTATGTGAGAAATAGCAGAAGTGAAAGGCAGTGTTTCTCAAAATATCTACAATGAAAGATAAGTTCTGTTTTTAAATTTTCAGTTTATTGCAGTCATACTTTTGAAAAACACTTTTTTCCCCCACGAATCCTAATCACTAGACAATCAGGGACAAAACACTTTCTTTTTAAAGCCACGGCAACATCAAGGACTGACGTCAGTCCACACTAGATTCATCCTCTCTCCACCCAATTCAAACCATGATCACTATTCTGAAAATACATGTAGTTCCCCCGACCTCTGTCTTACAGGCTATGGAATTTTGTTGTCAATAATAGCCCTTATATGTGAATAAATTTGTGGGTGTATAATTACACAAATGTCATTTATTTTGCAAGATAACCAATTTTCCAAAGCCAAATTTATATTGTTATCCCTCTGAAGTTTCACATTAAGAATGGATTTAATATTGGCATAAGAAAAACTATGTACTATACAAAAAGAATAATTTCTTACAGATTTTAGAAAAACATTATATAATGCACAATGGTGCAACAAAAATGACTTAATTTCTTTTTTATCTTTTATTTCATTTTAAGAATTAAAAAGGGAGAAACAGCATAAATGTACTTTGAATTAACAAATGTTCTAAATTTTGACATTAAATGGTTTTTCTCAAACTCTGTTCCTACTGTTGGTTGTCAGTTACTTTAAACACTCACCAATTGGACATTTGGGTTTTATCTTTTTAAAAAGCACACAAAGTACATTCACATACTTGCCAGTGCTCCTCCAAGTCTCTGACTTGCTGCCTGAGTTCTTTCAAACCCATAATTGCCTCTGCTTCTCTCAGTTTCACAGCGATGAGTTCTTCCTGAAGACTTGCGATGTTATTCTCATCAGGAAGGGAGTTGTTCCTCTAAAGCAACCAAAACTTTAATTTGGGATGTTAAAATTTAAGGAATAAAATATAACACACTTAAGAGCTGGGTGGCATGGCTCATGCCTGTCATCCTAGAACTCTGGGAGGCCAAGGCAGGAGGATCCCCTGGAGCTCAGGAATTTAAGACCAGCCTGACCAAGAGCAAGACCATATCTCTCCCAGAAAAACAGAAAAATTAGCCAAGTGTGGTGGCACACACCTGTAGTCCCAGCTACTTGGGAAGCTGAGACAGGAAGATCATTTGAGCCCAGGAGTTTGAGGTGGCAGTGAGCTACAATGATACCACTGTATTCTAGCTGGGGTGACAAACTAAAACACACTTATGAGATAAATAAATAAAACATATAGCACACTTAAGAGTCATTTTGTCCTAAACTTAATTTTACACAGATTTTTTGAAATATAATTTACAAACCATAAAATTCACCCTTTTTAAAGTATATAAGCCAGTGGTTTTCAGAGTATTCACAAGGTGGGTTGTTTAACCATTACTATGATCTAATTTCCTAATTTTTTTTTTTTTTTTGAGACAGAGCCTCAAGCTGTCACCCTGGATAGAGTACCACGGCATCACAGCTCACAACAATTTCCATTTCCTGGGCTCAAGAGAGTCTCCTGCCTCCGCCTCCCAAGTAGCTGGGACTACAGGCGCCCGCCACAACGCCTGGCCATTTTTTTGGTTGCAGCCGACATTGTTGTTTGGTGGGCCCGGGCTGGATTCGAACCCGCCACCTCAGGTGTACATGGCTGGCGCCTTAGCCCATTGAGCCACAGGCACCGAGCCAGATTTTAGAATATTTTTATCACCCAAAAAGAAACTCTATAACATCAGCAGTCATTCTATACTACCCATCTGTCTAGTCCCTTAATCTACTTCCTGGCTCTATGAATCTACCTATTATAGACATTTCACATAAACGGAATTATACATATTTGTGGCTTTTTGTGACTATCTTATTTCTCTAAGCACAGTGTTTTCAAATTTCATCCCTTTGTATGACAGATAATATTCTACAGTATAGACATACCACACTTTATTTATCTATTCATCAGTTAATATAAGTTTGGGTTGTTTCCACTTTTGGACTGCTATGAATAACACTGCTATGAACACTGGTGGAAAAGTGGACTTAATGTTTTCAATTATTTTAAGTATGTACTTAGGAGTAGAACTATTGGCTCAGATGGTATTATTCTAAATTTAACTTTTGAGAAATTACCAAACTTTTCCAAAGCAGCTACACTTTACATTTCTATCAGCAATGTATGATGAGGGTAACTGTACTTAATTTTAAGGCCACAGAAGGTCTAACTATGCCTTGTTAATATGTACTAAACAGAGTTATGGAGCAATAAGATTAAAAATGTTTTTCAATATGGCAATTAACTTTAATTTTGAGGACAAAGAGAGTCTAACCCTGCCTTGCCAATAAAAGATTATGAGAGTTAAGGAGCAATAGTATTAAAAATGTTTTTCTACGTGGTAATAAACTTACTAATCTCTGATCAGGACTCCAAATAAAGCATGAATATCATTTACATTTTGAAGATTTATAGAAAATAGCCCAAAAACTTTTTGTTGCATTTTCTCAGCATGCTATCTTGAAGAATGGTATCAAATCTCTGTGTATTAGTTACTATTTACATCAACAGTCAAGAATTGATACCAAGATGACCTAAATATTTGCTTCATGGATACAAGATTTAGGATTTTAGAACAATCTCTTACTATCCTAAAATACTCATCTACGATATAGGGTATCCCAATACCAAACTCTGGAGAGTTACCAAGAGATCCAAAATTAAGTATTAGGGAAAATTCCTGGGTAAACTCAGGTACTTTTGAGATTTCCAGGCCTGATACATTCTTAAAATGGGCTTTAAAAGTTTTTCCAAATGAAAACAAAAAATTTACCACTTGTACATCAAAAAGACTGCGAGAAGCAGAGAAAGAGAAGCTGAGAAGCTGCACAAAGAAATGAGCCATAGGAATAATGCAACATTCCAACTTCCCTCCTACTGTGTAACACGAATGGAAGAAATTCATTTTTAAACTGAACCTAAATAGACATTTTTCCTTACCAAATATTCAATATCTTTCTGACTGCAAGACACATATTCTTTTTTTTTTTTTTTTTTTTTTTTTGAGACAGAGCCTCAAGCTGTAACCCTGGATGGAGTGCCGTGGCATCACAGCTCACAGCAACCTCCAATTCTAGGGCTCAAGTGAGTCTCTTGCCTCCACCTCCCAAGTAGCTGGGACTACAGGCCCCCGCCACAACGCCCGGCCATTTTTTGGTTGTAGCCGTCATTGTTGTTTGGCGGGCCAGGGCTGGATTCGAACCACCTGCTCTGATGTACATGGCTGGCGCCTTAGCCCGTTGAGCTACAGGCGCCAAGCCAAGACATATATTCTTATCTGAATCACAGAGCCTGAAAGATACTAAGAGACCAAATCTCCTGTTAGGAATTTCTTTCAGCATTGTTGCTGGCTTTTTTCTCAATGAACCAGAGAATGAATTTGCCAGAAACAATATAAAACAGGAAGGAGATTTCTAGTAAAAGTTGTTCTAGTTAAGAACTGAGACTGTTATGTCCATTATCTACTGGTTCCTTTTTGATTCAATAGCCAGATATTACCTAAGGATAAAAGGAAAGAAACTTGATATAGAACATAGGTCATCAGTAATTTTATAGATGAGAAAACTAGATTCAGAGTTTGTCATCTAGAACACAGACTCTCAAATCTGACAGTTATAAGAAACCTAAAAGTTTTTCTATTCCCACTACTTATCTAATTCTTGATGTTCTTTAACAAGTCTGAAAAGAGGTAAGTTAACTTTGATAAGCACACCTCAGGCTGAAGTGACTTGATCTAGCTTGGGCAGTTGAAATAGTCATACTCAGACTGAATTTTCTCTGAAGTGCCTATGTATTAGTCCTATTCTACCTCTTCCACATGAAGGTACTACAATATTCGAAGTCAATAATTAATTTCTGTCTCCTAATTTCTCTTTTGCAACATTTAAATATTCTTCCTATGAAAATTATCCTGGTTGCTTTCCTCTAAGAGGGCTTTAATCTCCATTTTTATCCTTAAATATTAGGCCTTGATTAGTAAGAAAGCAGCAAAGAATTAAGTGACAACCTTAAGTACCCTCTTTTTCCCCTTTCCCTCTCGGTAACTAGTATGTATACTTTTTAACATGTCAAAACACCAAGGCCCATTTAATTGCTCAATAAGTACTTAACAAATCTCTATTACATCCCCCTCTAACTGGAAAATGACAGCATTTCTTACCTTCTCTATGTCCAGAACTTTATCCTGCATCTCCTTTAGAGCACACTGAGACTCAGCTTCACTCAGCCGGGCTTGGACTAACTCCTTTTCTAGCTGCAGCACAAAATCCTCATTGTAGTTGGAACTGCATTTATGCTAAAGGTTATAAACATACACTGAAATTTCATGGAAGTATAAAAATGTATAAACAGTAAAAATAATGTAATTACATAACACAGTTATTAAGAGAAAATAAAGATTAAAAGCTCCAGCTATCCAATATTCCCAGAATCTTCTCTAAATAACTTTCTGATGAATAAAAAAGCCCATTTTTTGTTATCTACAAAGATGACCACATTATTGGGTTTGGGTAAATGTTATACTGATCAAACCCAAATCATGTAAGATAAATATCTCCTTTTTTCTGTCCCATCCATCCAGATATTAAGAATTTGTTCAGATTTATAGACCTGCCCTACAAACGAAAGTGGCTATTAGCCACATGTGGCTATCACGCACTTAAAATATGGCTAATAGTACATAACTTAAGACACATGTAAGTGTAAAATACAAACTGGATTTTGAAGACAACATGAAATTAAAACGTAAAGTATCTCAATGAGTTTTATATTGGTTACATGTTAAAATATTTAAATATATCAAATATATTAAAGTAAATAAAAATAATTAATTTTACTTTACTCCATTTAACGTGGCAACTAGAACATTTTTAACTGCTTATGACTCATGCTTTATTGCTACTGGAAAGCACGGATATAGACTACAGAAGACAACAATTACTGAAAATCCTATTTTAATCTAATAGAAATTAAACCAGGGTAACCATAAATCCCAATAAAATTGTATTTGACCTTAGAAATGTAGAGTTCTTTAAAAGTTATGCATGCTATGTTTTCCTGCTGAAAACAAAGGAAAAAGCAAATATTGCACAAAGAAATTAACCATGAAACCTTCCCATTTCCTTTCCTACTCCATAACATGAATAACAAATGGAGACACTTAAGAAATCCTTTTTAAAAGAGTTCCCATACAAAAGTTTTTGTACAAAAGCAAAAAGTATCTAATTCTTTATTACAAAAGACTTTGTAACATAAATTGTCTATCACTTCACATTAAAATCATGTAATAAAGGAAAAGTAGAAACTCAAATTTTTAAGATAAGGCTGCTAGTACTGGATCACTCCTGTAATCCTAAGCACTCAGGGAGAGTGAGGTGAGAGGATCCCTTGAGCTCAAGAGGTGGAAACCAACTAGAGCAAGAGTGAGACCCCATCTCTACAAAAAATAGAAACACTAGCCAGGCATTGTGACACATGCATGTAGTCCCAGCAACCTGGAAGCCTGAGGCAGGAGGACTGCTTAAGTCCCGAGTTTCAGGTTGCTATGAGCTATGACAATGCCACCATGCCACAGAACTCTACCAGGGCAACAGAGTGAAACTCTGTCTCAAAAAAAATAAACTTATAAATAACAATCTTCTACTGAACAAGCATGAATAAAGAATGGTTATTTTTACTCTTTAACACATTAGGAATAAAACAGATGTTAAATTAAAATTCTATTAAAAATGACTGTTTAATTAAAATACATCATAGTCTCCTGCCCCAGTTACCCAAAGACAGGTGCAAATGAGGAATTTTTAATTCAATGCATTCTATCTATCCTTTCTCCCAGTAATTCTGATACCATTAAGAAACCAGATTTTAGTACAGGTTTTTAGCACAAGATGTACACCAGGTGTATCACTGAGCAACACTTACCTTATCAATTAGGAAAAAGCACTCTTTCTGAATGACCACGGACAAACTGATTAATTTAATTTGGTTTATTTAATTTGATTATAGTTCTTTTATGGGTACTGTTAGAATTTCTGCTCGTAACCTGAGGACTGGCAATGGGTGGGAAAGCTGTGGCCTCAAGGCCACATGTGGCCCTCCAGATTCCCAAGTGTGGCCCCTCGACCAAGCCCAAACTCCTCAGATTTGTGTTTATTTAAAGGATTTATTCTATAAAATTTGGATTCACTCAAAAGCCAAATGCAAGTATACAGATGGTCACATTTGGTCCCAAGGTCACTCGTTCACCACCCTTAATTGGGAACAAATTTTTATCAATAAAATTTACAAAGAGTTGAAATGCTTTGATAACAAGTCATTCTGGATATTATATATCTTATGTTTTTTATATGCCAAAACTTTATTTTAGCCTTCTGAATTAAAATCATTCTAAATGTATCAAGTAATTTTTTTTGTTACTGCAAAGATAATAGAACATAATTCCTAATTCTCAGGTCACAATGATTATGTTCAGTTAATACAATGCAAATTACACAGGGTCTAAAGAATACAGACTATTTCTAGAGGTATAATATACAAAAAAAGAAACCATACTTTTTTAGGGGTTTTTTTTTTTTTTGAGACACAGCCTTAAGCCGTCGCCCTGGATAGAGTGCTGTGGCATCACAGCTCACAGCAACCTCCAATTCCTGGGCTTAAGTGAGTCTCCTGCCTCCGCCTCCCAAGTAGCTGGGACCACAGGCGCCCGCCACAACGCTCGGCCATTTTTTGGTTGCAGCCGTCATTGTTGCTTGGCGGGTCTGGGCTGGATTCGAACCCGCCAGCTCAGGTGTACATGGCTGGCGCCTTAGCCTGTTGAGCCACAGGTGCCGAGCCCTTTTTTAGGGTTTTAATGTATGGTTTAATATTTTCACTATCTTTCCCTCTGGTTGTCCTTTTCCATAATGTTCGATCCGGGCCTTGTTTTTTCAGTCTTAGTGCTTATTATTTTTGCCTATGATTAGTCATTTGCCTCACTCTTTCTAGTGATGATTTTAACCCTTTGGAGTAACAGATTCTTTGAGAATCATATAAACAGAACTCTTTGTTGAAAAAACAAATTACATTCATTAAGTTTTATATGTAATTTCAGACCTCTGAGAAGCTTCTATATACCTCAAGTTTAAGAACATCTGTTTCTACAAGGCGCTCCCTATACTGCCTGGCTATTTAGGTGATTATTAATTGTACATAAAAGACCACAAGGCAGCAGTTCTCAACCTGTGGGTCCCACAGGAACTGCAGTTCTCAACCTGTGTCCCACAGGGACTGTATTAAAGGGCATTAGGAAGGTTGAGAACCATTGCCATACGGGATTTCTAATTCCAAGTATTACCATTCTTGGGAGCTCTAGTTTCTCACTACTAGTCATTTCCACACAAACGCTCTATACTCAAATAAAATTTAACTCAAAGGTTGATCAACATCTTCCCCAAACCCACTCCTTTCTTTGATTTTTCTATTTGGCACTGACCTAAAACCTCTCACACAGCCCCTCAGCATTGCTGCCTGTCATGAAACAAAAAGATTTCTTCTTCCCCCGTCATTCTCTCCTTTTCATTTTCACCATTACCCTGGTAACTGACCTCTGCATTGCCATTTTGACCCTACAATAATCCATAGTGTATGCTGGCCCCAGCGTTCCCTAAAACACCACTTTGAATCACATAATTCCTCAAAGCAAAAACTTACAAATGTTGTCTATTGTTCAAGGGATACATTTTAAACCTCATATCTTATACATGTTATTTCTCCTTGTGTACTTCCCATTTGTTCCTCAATTACTGCAATGTAGAAACCAATCTTTGACTCAGCTCTTGCTTCCACTGAATAGTTATGACATCTAACACAACCAGCCACTCTTACTACAACTTGCTCCTCCCTTAGATCTGAGGCATTACTATCACAACTGCTTAGTTCCCTTGTCTTCTCTGTGAATTCTGTGTCACACAGGTGTGTTTACGTACATTCCTGTGTGTGTGTGTCAATCGGTAGTCCTGGCCAGGTTCTCATTATTGTGTGTTCTCTCTCTGGATCTTTCCCTTTTTTCTCATTTTACAGATTCATTCTACATTATTTCATGAACTGTCTGTAAGGTCTGTAAGTACAGGCCATATTGGATACTATCTATATCAGTTGTTGACAGGTATCTATAGTCTATATTGATAATGGATGAAATCACTAAAGACAGGAAGAGAGACAGAGGACACACAATGGTGGAACCCTAGTGACTACAGGTAGACGTAGACAAATAAGTGAGTAATGCTTCTCAAATCCATATTTCCACTAAGCCACAAATTCACATTTACTTCTTTTTTTTTTTTTTTTTTTTGCAGTTTTTGGGCAGGGCTGGGTTTGAACCCACCACCTCCGGCATATGGGGCCAGAGCCCTACTCCTTTGAGCCACAGGAGCCGCCCCCACATTTACAACTTTCTACTGGTCAATTTCATCTGGTTAGTCTCATAATCTCATATTCAACATATCAAAACTGAACTCCCAATCATTTCTTCCTCACATATTCACTATTTTGCTAAGGACACCACCACATAACAGCTGACCAAGTTCAAATCTCCCTTCTAGTCAACCTGTACCATTTTAATCATAAAACTTAATGTTCCTTATCTCATAAATTTGCTCTTCTTCATTGTCATTATCTTTATTCCTGCCTTTTAGACTACTGCAATTGTCTCAAATATACCCCCTTTTAACTGTTGTAGCACTTATTTTGGGTATTATTATTTAATATTTCATGCTATCTCTCAGACTAAATTATAATGAGGAGGCATTTTGACAATCCCATGATCTGAATGAGGTACATCATGTTCTGACACTACTGTTATGAGCCTCCAGAAGTTTTAACGAAAGTATACATATATTAATACACTTTAATGTAATATTCAGAATGACTCTAACTCTATAAAGCCAATTTCTTTTCCTTTGTTTTGAAACGGAATCTCATTCTGTCACCCTGGGTAGAGTGCCACGGTGTCACAGCTCACTGAAACCTCAAACTCCTGGGTTCAAGAGATTCTCCTGCCTCAGCCTCCCGGAGTAGCATGTGCCACCACACCCAGCTTGTTTTTTCTATTTTTTTAAGCTGGTCCTGAACTCGTGAGCTCAAGGGATTCTCCTGTCTCAACCTCGGAGACTGCTAGAATTACAGGTGTAAAGCACTGCACCCAGTCCGAAGACAGTTTCATTCCATCATTAATTTTTTTTTTTTTTTTTTGAGACAGAGCCTCAAGCTGTCATACTGGATAGCGTGCTATGGCATCACAGCTCACAGCAACCTCCAATTCCTGGGCTCAAGCGAGTCTCCTGCCTCCGCCTCCCAAGTAGCTGGGACTGCAGGTGCCCGCCACAACGCCTGGCCATTTTTTGGTTGCAGCCATCATTGTTGTTTGGTGGGCCCAGGCTGGATTCGAACCTGCCAGCTCAGGTGTACGTGGCTGGCACCTTAGCCCGCTGAGCCACAGGCGCCGAGCCCGTCATCAATTTTTCTAAACACCAATTAGGCCTCTCCAAGTATAGCCATATCTATTTTTATTGGACAAAAAGTGTTTTTAGGCTCAGTGCCCGTAGCACAGTGGTTACAGTGCCAGCCACATGCACTGAGGCTAGAGGGTTCAAACCTGGCCTGGGCCAGCTAAACAACAATGACAACTGCAACAAAAAATAGCTGGACATTACGGTAGGTGCCTGTAGTCCCAACCACTTGGGAGGCTGAGGCAAGAGAATCGCTTAAGCCCAAGAGTTTGAGGTTGCTGTGAGCTGTGATACCATAGCACTCTACCAACATAGTGAGACTCTGTCTAAAAAAAAAAAAAAAAAAAGCATTTTTATTAGGCTCAAGTCTTAACTGGGTAAATTTTCCAATCAGTTTAAATTTATTGACTGGAGGTTTGTTGTTGTTTGTTTTATTTCAAATTTGTTCCATTTGAACTTGTGCAACTGAATTTTCTTTTCTGGACATTACTTCTATCATTCCCAATCTTCCCTTTTCAAACTTCTGCAGATCTAAATTTGATCAGGAAGATGATACTCCTATCATTTTAGTTTAGTCCACTAAAATTTTTACCATGTCAATTTTAGCTCTAAGTTTGGGGTTTTATAATTAGCAGTCTGTGTCATTGACTGAGCAAACTGGTAGAATAATGGAATAGTGTTAATGTCACTCCTAACAATGGCTACATTTCTTGACCAATCACTATGTACCAGGTGTTGTTCTAAGAGTACAACTCACTCCAGTCTCGACAACCCTCCATTATAATTACCCGTCACACGCAGGACAAGCTGTCGCACAAAGAGGTTAAATATCTTATCCAGGGACACACTATCAATGAATGGCAGAATCCATACCCACATGACAATGTAAAAAGATGCTGCTGAGGTCTATAAACTAACTAGAGCTAGCAACTACAGTTTCAATTTTTTTTTTAACAATATTTCACATGCTGATTTATAGTTTGGTATTTTGGCTTATAAGTATATTCTGAACATTTTCCCATTTCTTGAGGTATCATTTTACTTTATTTACTGATTACATTTTATAGTCTCAATTAACCTTTACTATAACTCCCACTTTACTACTACAGAAACTAATAAGGTTCAAACTAATAAGGTCAAATAGCAATTGGCAGTGTTGTTAACTGAGAAAATGGACTACAGAGCCCATATTCCTGACCGTTTAAGCATAGAAATGAAGAGCTTAATATACTGTTTTAATATATACTGTTCTAAGAATGAATGGTATAACATTTTTAAAAACTGAAGCTTCTTAAAAAACTAAGCATCTAGGTCAAGTCTTACATAATGTTCTTGTATTAAGAAATTTATGATGGCTGATAGTCTTAACAAAGGGGACCAATTATTTTTAAGTGTATAAAAAGGGGGGCAGGTGTGATAGTTCATGCCTATAATCCCAGAACTTTGCAAGAGAATTGCATGAGCCCAGGAGTTTGCGACCAGCCTGGGAAACATAGTAAGACCTTGTTTCTATAAAAAAAATTTTTTAAGTGTATAAAGAATAAATGACTTCCCTATACTTAACATCAAGTTAATTTATGTCAATGAATCTTGTAATGTTTCTGTAATATCAGCAATCCCATTCCAACGAACTGATGATTTTGTTTTAGTAAGCAGAGTCTGCTTTTTCTTTCTTTTTCTGTTTTTTTGAGACAGAATCTATGTCATCCTTGGTAGAGTGCCATGGCATCACAGCTCACAGCAACCTCAAACTCTTGGGCTTAAGCGATTCTCTTGCCTCAGCTTCCCAAGTAGCTGGGACTACAGGTGCCCGCCACAACGCCCGGCTATTATTTTGTCATTGTTGTTTTTAGCAGGCCTGGGCTGAGTTCGAACCCGCCAGCCCCTGTATATGTAGCCGGGGCCCTAGCCACCGAACTATGGGTCCCAAGCCAGAGTCTGCTTTTTCAATCCCATGTGTTTTTTGGGTGTTTCAGAACTAGCAAGGTAGGGACGGCACCTGTGGCTCAGTGGGTATGACGCCAGCCCCATATACTGAGGGTGGCGAGTTCAAACCTGGCACCAGCCAGCTAAATCAGCTGTGATGCCACAGCACTCTACCAAGGGTAACAGAGGGAGACTCTGTCTCAAAAAAAAAAAAGAAGTAACAAAGATAAAAGTAAGTTAGAAAGTCCGTGGTAATCTTGTTTGCTTATGTCTTGTGTTAAAAAAACAAACAAACAAAAAAAAAAATTCTTACATTCAACGTCTGAATGATATAGTGAAAAATATCTGTATTTAGAGAAGTTTCTTCTGTTAAATGAAATATCCAAATTGGAAAAAGGACTGTCTATATGTGTCAATAATGCCTCCTATGTGATTTGTATGTTCTTATCAGAAACCCACGCATTTCACTGAACCCTGTACTCTTCTCTTTTGCAGTATTTATCACAACTGTAATTTTAAAAAATGTGCAATAAATTTTTTACATGTGTATGTCTCTAAATATTTCACAAGCAATGCCAAAGACAGTTTGATTTACTACTATATTAATAGAACCAAACTGTTTTTTCATAGGTAAGTGAGCACACAGTATTTACTGAATGAATTAGCTAGTTAGCTCTTGGTTTAACAACAAAACCCTTACATTATTGTTATTTTTTTTTTTTTGTAGAGACAGTGTCTCACTTTATCACCCTCGGTAGAGTGCCATGGTGTCACACAGCTCTAAGCAACCTCCAACTCCTGGGCTTATGTGATTCTCTTGCTTCAGCTTCCCGAGTAGCTGGGACTACAGGTGCCCGCCACAACACCCGGCTATTAACAAAACCCTTACATTAAATATATAATTTATGTTAAACATAGGGAGTAAGAGTTGAATGGTACACAATCTATAAAATTAATAGCTAAAACTATTTTTACTCAAATGCCCATCTAGCAATCTTGAAACACTTCTCCAAAAAATAATGGTTTTGTTCCAAAAATAAACGAAATTTATAACAGTATGGAAAGATGGTACATTTGTATCCCCAAAGTTGTCAAAAATATTTTTTCTTGTACAAGGCTAGAACTCCAGAATAGGTTTCTATTCCACAAAATTATAACAGAAAAAATAAAACAAAAAGTTTTACCTTGCTCTCCCTCAACATATCTCAACATATGACCCTCAAACGATGTTGGTAATCCTCCCTACCATGTACTTCTAAGAAGCATTAAAAAAAAAAAATTAAGATTTACTATTTAAGGATTTCTACACTAAATTTATTAAAATTTATCATTTTCATGGAATTTGTGCCCAGTATCTGAAAAATTAAATACATCCTTTAAGATAGAATTTAGGTCTGATTAATTGCAATATTATTTTTGTTAATGCTAAAGAAAATGTTAAGAAAACAATTACTCCCTTGGCGAGGCGCAGTGGCTCATGCCTGTAATCCTAGCACTCTGGGAGGACAAGGTGGGTGGATTGCTTGAGCTCAGGAGTTCAACACCAGCCTGAGCTTGAGCTAGATTGTCTCTACTAAAAATAGAAAAACTGAGGCAAAAGGATTACTTGAGCCCAAGTTGGAGGTTGCTGTGAGCTATGATGATGCCAAGGCACTCTACCCAGGGCAACTGCTTGAGACTCTGTCTCAAAAAAATAAAACAAAACAATTATTTCCCTCCCATTAAAGTGATCCCTCATATATCATTTAAGCTGAAAAGAAAATATGATTACATATGAAAGCAAAACATTAGATCTTTAGACTGAGATCAAATGTCCAGATTTATAAGCATAGTGACCAACAGCTTAAAAGTTTACTAAGTTATTTAATACATAATAAGTTACCAACTTACTTGAATTTGGATTTTTAGAAAGATTTATATCAACTAGCTACCACTGGCAAAAAAAAAAAAAAAAAAAAAAACCCCACTCTGCAAATCAGGTGTGGGCAATACCTACATGAAGCTGAAACAAACACGTTTTCTAAAATAAATTATCCGGAAGAATTTATAACTTCTAGTGACAAAGAGGTAGTTTTTATTTTATTAACATTTATTCATGTGTTTAATCTAGGTAAGATGGGTTTATATTCCTCATACCAAGTCCTTGGTTCTTAAAAACTACTATGTAATTTTTTCCTCTTCTCTCTAGAATTACAAAAGAGGCAGAGAAGGTCAGAAAAAATCTTGTCTTAGTCTCCATTAAGTACTCCCTAGTATACAGGCCCAAAGAACTTCAAAAGGCACTCATTTCAGCACACACCAGATTTAACTACTAAATTCCTCCTTGTTTATGCTGATCTAAGCCAAAAACAGCAGGCAAAATTGCTTAATCAATGCACCTAAACAATAAGCAGTCACCGGTAGGGCATAAAGTTTTTAAATAGATCCGGCTAGACTCAAAGACACTTGGTCTCAACCGAAAAGGCTGTCCAACACAAACACGTGTGCCACCCCTCACTCAAGAGGAAAAGTCCTTCAACCTTCTGACTCAGATCATTTCTGCTTGTATGGGCTTCCTAGAAAAACTGACATGGAACCTGTAAAATGCTTAAAGGGACATTTTAATCTTCGTGCATTTTAATCTTTTGTGTATAGAATGTAGTAAGGGTCCAATCTCATCCTTTTTATGAGAATATCCAGTTTTCTCAGCACTACTGGTTGAAAAAACTCTTCTTGCCTCATTTAATGGTCTCAGCATCCCCACTGAAAACCAATTGTCCACAGATATCCATATAGGTTCATTTCTAGACTCTGAATTACATTCCAGTGATCTGTATGTCTATCCTTATGCTAGTATTACACGCTTTGATTACTACAGCTTTGTACTAAGTTTTGAAATCAGAAGTCTGAGTCCCACAACTATTTAGTTCTTTCTCAAGATTGTTTTGGTTATTCAAGGCCCCTGCAATTACGTGTAAATCTAAGGATCAGCTTTCAAATTGTGCAAAAGACCATGGGAATTTTGGTAAGTTTGACAGGACTGAATCACTTTCCAATTGACAAACAGGGACGATATTTTCATCTTTTTTAATTTCTTTCAACAAATGAATAAATAATATTTCAGTTTTCAGTGCATGACTCTTTCACTTTCTTGGTTAAATTTATTCCTATGTATTTAATTTTTTTGGATGCTACAGTGAATGGACTTTTTTCATGATTTTCTTCTCTAATTGCTCACTGCTTGTGCATCTTTTTACTTATAACCTGCCAAGGTTTTTGTATTTAAAATTGATGGGTTTTTTTTTTTTTTTATTTTGAGACAGAGTCTCAAGCTGTCACCCTGGAGAGAGTGCCGCGGCATCACAGCTCACAGCAACCTCCAATTCCTGGGCTCAAGCGAGTCTCCTGCCTCTGCCTCCCAAGTAGCTGGGACTACAGGCACCCGCCACAATGCCGGGCCATTTTTTTTTTTTTGGTTGCAGCCGTCATTGTTGTTT
>CAUYRH010072730.1:0-15666 GCA_963574655.1 Perodicticus potto
TTTCAAAAATTTGGTGATTTCCTTCTTAATCTCATCTATGACCCAGCTATCCTTCAGCATAATGTTATTTAGCTTCCCTGCTTTTGTATGAGTATGCAGATTCCTGTTGTTATTGAGTTCAACTTTTATTCCATGGTGGTCTGAGAGGATGCAAGGATAATTTCTATTCTTTTAAATTTTCTGAGGTTGGACTCATGACCTAGGATGTGGTCGATTTTGGAGTATGTTCCATGGGCTGATGGGAAGGATGTGTATTCAATTTTATTAGGATGAAATGTTCTGTAGATATCTTTTAAATCCAAATGTTGAATGGTTAAATTTAAATCTAAAATTTCTTTGCTTAGCTTCTTTTTGGAGGATCTATCCAGCACTGCTAACGGGGTGTCAAAATCTCTGACTACTATGGAGCTAGAGGAAATCAAGTTGCTCAAGTCTGTTAGCATTTCTCTTATAAATTGAGGCGCATTCTGGTTGGGTGCATAAATATTAATAATTGAAATCTTATCATATTGAGTATTACCTTTAACAAATAGGAAGTGTCTATCCTTATCCTTCCTTACTTTGGTTGGTTTAAAGCCTATTGTATCTGCAAATACGATTGCAACACCTGCTTTTTTCTGCTTCTATTTGCCTGGAATATAGATGACCATCCCTTCACCTTGAGTTTATATTTATCTTTTAAGGTAATATGAGGTTCTTGTATGCAGCAGATATCTGGCCTGAGTTTTTGTATCCAGTCAGCCAGCCAGTGCCTCTTTAGAGGACAATTTCAGCCATTCACATTAATTGAGAATTTTGATAAACCTGTTAGAATTTTGGGTATCAAGTTTTTCAAAAGACCAGTGAATATTTTTAATCCTTTCACCACTGTGGAAGTTGGAATTTGATTAAAAGTTTCTGAGTGAGTTTACTTTTGTGGTGGAGGATTGTGCTGGTCATTATGGAGCATAGGTCTGAGAATATTCTGGAGAGCTGGTTTACTTATGGCAAATTTCTTCCACATGTGAATGTCATTAAATTATTTAATTTCTCCATCATAAATGAAATTCAGTTTAGGTGGATACAGGATCCTGGGTTGAAAGTTATTTTGTATTAGGACATTAAAAGTCGATGACCACCCTCTTCTAGCTTGAAAGTTCTCAGCAGAGAGAGAGATGAAGTAATTCTAATATTCTTCCCCTTGTAGGTTATTGTTTTCTTTTGTCTGGCTGCTTTTATAATTTTCTCCTTCACATTAACTTTAGTGAATTTAATTATGATGTGCCTGGGGGCTGTCTTATTTGGATTGAGTCATGCTTGGGTTCTAAAACTGTCTGCCATCTGAATTTCAGAATCTCTTGCATGTCTGGAAAGTTTCTTTCATAATCTCATGAAGAAGAACCTCTGTGCCTTGAGAAGGTACTTTGTCACCTTTGGGAATTCCTATAAGGACAATATTGGTTTTCTTTGAATCATCCCAGAGCTCTCTAAGAGAATGATTCGTTTTTGCTCTCCACTTCTCTTCCTCTTTGAGTGTTTGCGAGTGTTCAAAAGGTTTGTCTTCAATGTCAGGAATCCTTTTCTTGTGCCTGCTCTATTCTGTTATGAGGGATTCTACTATATTTCTCTTATCTTAGAAGACTGCAGCTTCTTTTCTTAATGTGTCTAAATATTTGGTTATTTTGTCTTTGAATTCATTAAATTCTTGAGACATCTTTTGAATTATTCCTAGAATTTCTAACTCCAACTTTACTTCCATTCTGCTGATCTTATTTGCCATCCAAATTCTAAATTCGATTTCTGACATCTCAGCCATCTGTTTGTGAATGGGATCCTCCTGTTTGGCTGGTTTGTCTTTCCTTGGGGGAACTGTTCTGATTATTCATGTTGCCAGAGTTTTTCCACTGATTCTGCCCCATAATTGTTTTTATCTAGATGAGCAGGTAAGGTGAAATAGGATTGGAGTCTTGGGGTTGTGGTTGACCAGACCTTCACCAAAGAACTAGATATGATGACTACAGCTTTTCCTCTACAATTTTGCAAAGGACCTTTATAATACTACAGACTGTGACTATAGAGGCCTGCTTAATGTAGTGGGGGTAGGTGGCTCTGTCTTGTGTTCAGCTGATCGCTGTCCAATCTTAGTGAATCAGAGACTCTAAATTGCAGTCTCAGTTTTGGAGAAATACCAGCAACTAGGATATCCCATCCCCCACAGGTAATACCCCTGCAAGAGGAAAATCAAACCTTCCCACTACAAGAAAACCAGGGTACCACCTTGGAGGGTCTTCAGGTGATTTGTCCAATTCAAGAGTTTCAAACCAATTGTTCCAAACAGCACCCACCCTCTAGCTGGAGAGTTCAAAATGTCTCCAGCAGCTAGACATTAGAAGTCTAATGGTAGCTCAAGTGTGGCCTGAGCACCTCTGCTTCTCCAAGGAGTCAGAAAGGCCTGTCTAGTAGACGGTTTGGAGCAAGGGGGTTGATTCCTCTTTCCCCACCTTGCTCACCCTTCACCACCAGATTCTGGTAACCCCCGTCTCTGGTAGCCCCTCTGGCAGTCTCTGTTAACCCAGTTGCTGTGGTATAGTTCTGTCTAATAAGCAAATGTGCCAGGGCTAAGTGCCTGCCAGAGTCAAAGTAAATTCAATGTCTCCTCCCCACAGTTACCACCCTCTGCCACCATCCAGCAGTGGGAGCTGAAGCCTGCCTGCCTCAGGCACTCAATTGCAGCTGGAGAAAGTTCCACCTGAGCTTAATCTAAACATGAGGATATCCAGACAGCAAAAGAACTTCTCCCTCATCCACCATATCTTTGTTGCCACTGTTCTGCAGCTCTGGTACCCCTGTAGGCCAAGGTCTGATTCCCTCTGGCAGACCACAGAGTTGAGGAAGTGACTCTCCAAAATTATACCCCAGCAGGATTGCTCTATTAATGCTGATGTTGGGTGGGAGGTGTCTCCACTTGGGTTCATGCTCCTCAGCAGTTCCAAAGTCTCTACTCATAGCACAGAGACCCAAGCCTCCGCTCACAGCTGAGATACACTTTCTCAGGGCCAGGTCAGTCACCTTTCCCTCTATGTCTTTCTGTACTATTACTGGATTCACAGATACAGCACAGCTACTGCCTTAGTCTATGCAATTCCCAGTCCTAGCCAAGAAGTGCAGACATTCTGGTCTCTGCAAGGGTTGCACTTCTAGACTGCCACGCCAAGGGGTAAGGGTACACTGGAAGTTCAATGTGGCAAGGAAAATATTTGTTTGAATTTCCTGCCAGACAAGGGAATTCCTGGGCTCACAACATGGGCTCTCTGGAGAAGGAGTCTCAGCTTCCAACAATTCTCTCTGATGGGGTGATGGAAGAGAACCTCAGTTCATCGCTCCCTAGTAGAGATCCCACAGCAAGTAAGCAACTCTCTTAGGAGAGGGGATGGAAACACTTCCTCTTTGGGATGAGATCTGTACCTGAAATTTGTTTCCTTGTAGTCATAGCTTGCCTCAGCAGGGAATACATGCAATTATCTATCTCTTATCTCAGCTCGGCTCCCCTCCTTTGGCTTTGTTGGGTTCTTTCTGGCTGTTATCTCTCCCTCTGGACTGGAGCTTCTGTTAAAAGCTGGTTCCAGTCAGCCATCATCCTCCATTCCCCCTTGTTCTTATTGAATGTGAAAATTGGAGTTAGGGAAAGTAGCCAACTCAAGGATTTAGCAAAACACAAAACATGTTAAAATCAAATGAGCAAGTAAACAGACAAAAAAGCTACCAGACAAACAAGCACACAGATATACAGACACAAGTAAACAGATAAACAACAACAACAAAATGATGATAATCATAAAATAATTTTAAAAAGTCTCTAATAGTCTGATGTAAGCACTCTCAGCAACCATAAGAAGGGAAGAAGAGAAAGAGAAAAAAATGGTATTAAGAGAAAAAAATTAACAATAACTCCTACCAGAAAAGGATGAAAATAGAGAAGAAAAAGGCACCATCCACAAAAATATTATTCATATATATATATATATAAATCCCTATGTCATACAACTATATGTATGATGTAGGGATCAACTTTAGTAGGAATATATTTATATTGCAATATACTTTCTGTACACCAGGTAGTGCTGTGAGTGGTTCCCAGGCTTATACCTGATTCATGGTTTACACTGTTTTTTTGATGGTTGCCTGGCCACCCACTTGGCACTTAGACCCCAGGGAGATGTTGATGCTGCCAATTTCAAAAAGAATCTTCACAGTCAGGTTTCACAAACTCTCCCTACAACAGTTCCTGTGAAATATAGGGTATCCTGGGCCAGCTTTGGGTGGAAGATGGCTGCCTGCAGGTGGGACTCAAATTACAGCACCTGGTCTGTGGGAAAATATGCCTATGGCAGTCACCATTTCTGAAATTTCAAAATACGTCTGCCTCCTGACTGGTCTCCTAGCCTTGGCTGTATTGTTCCAGACAGCACCCCTATCTGACCTCCAAATTTGGCACAGGAGTCCACGCTTCATCAATTTTTCCACTCAGCTCCTAGTTTCTCCGCACACTGGGAATCGTACTCTTCTATGGGGGATGGGCTGGTTGCCACTGGGGCCCGCCACTTCAGCAGCAGCTCAGGATTACACTGAGTTCAGCAATCCACCAGTTCAGCGCACACCTCAAACTGCCAGTCTATACCAATATTCTCCACCAGGAATGATCTAGTCCATTCATTCACACCTGTTGTTCTGGGGAAAAGTGCCTGTGGCAGTTGCCATTTCTGACATTTCAAAATGTGTTTGTTTCCTAGGCAGGATCCTTTCTCCTTACTTTTAAATCCAGCTGCCTAGCCCCCTGCCGCTCCAAATGGTACCCCTTTCTGGTTGCCGAATTCCACTCAGGAGTCCACACTTCACTGAACTTTCCACAAAACACCTAGTTTCCCCACGAACTGGGAACTGCAGTAATCCGTGGGAAAGGGGCTGGTTGCTGCCACCTGCTGCCACTGGTGTCACTTCAACAGTGGCACAGAAACTTCTCTAGCAGACTCTGCAGCTCCAGGTTACTCTTCAAGTCCAGCAATCCACCTCTTCACTGCACACCCTGAGCTGCCTGTCTACACCAACACTCCACGCAGGGAATGATCTAGCCCCCTCACTCTCACCTGATGTTGTGGGAGGGTTGAGTTAAACATCTGTCCCGTGGCCATCATGCTCCACCTGTGTAAGTCTCCATTTTTTAATGGCTAAATAGTATTCCATGTTATACATGTACCACAACTTGTTAATCCATTCCTAGGTTGGGGGGCATTTAGGCTGTTTCCACATTTTGGCGATTATAAAATGAGCTGCAATAAACAGTCTAGTGCAAGTGTCCTTATGATTAAAGTTTTTCCTTCTGGATAGATGCCCAGTAATGGGATTACAGGATCAAATGGGAGGTCTAGCCTCAGTTCTTTGAGCTTTCTCCATACTTCCTTCCTAAAAGGTTGTATTACAGTCCCACCAGCAGTGTAAAAGTATTCCCTTCTCTCCATATCCATGCCAGCATCTGTAGTTTTGAGATTTTGTGATGTGGGACATTCTCACTGGGGTTAGATGATATCTCAGGGTGGTTTTGATTTGCATTTCTCTAATAATTAAGGATGATTAGCATTTTTTCATATGTTTGCTAGCCATTCATCTGTCTTCTTGAGAGAAGGTTCTGTTCATCTCTCTTCCCCATTGATGCATGGGATTGTTGGCTTTTTTCATGTGGATTAATTTGAGTTCTCTATAGATCCTAGTTATTAAGCTTTTGTCAGATTCAAAATACGAAAATATCCTTTCACATTATGTAGGTTATATATGTGCTTTGGTTATTGTCTCCTTAGCTGTACAGAAGCTTTTCAGTTTAATTAAGTCCCATTTGTTTAATTTGGTTGTTATAGCAATCGCCATGGCAGTCTTCTTCATAAAGAAGAAGATTTCTCCTATGATTTTTTTGAGGATTTTTATTGTTTCATGCATTAAATTTAAGTTCTTTATCCATCTTGATTCAATTTTTGCAAGTGGAGAGAGGTGCAGGTCCAGTTTCAGTTTTTTGCATGTGGATATCCAGTTCTCCCAGCACCATTTATTTAATAGGGACTCTTTCCACCAGTGTATGTTCTTGTTCGGTTTATTGAAGATTAGGTGGTTGTAAATTGTCAGTTTCATTTCTTGGTTTTTTATTTGATTCCAAATGTCTATGTCTCTGTTTTTGTGCAAGTACCATGCTGTCTTGATGACTATGGCCTTGTAGTATAGCCTAAAATCTGGTATGCTGATGCCCTGGCTTTATTTTTATTACTAAGAACTACCTTAGCTATATGTGATTTTTTTTCTGGTTCCATACAAAATGCAGAATCCTTTTTTCCAAGCCTTGAAAGTACAATGTTGGTATTTTAATTTGGATGGCATTGAATTGGTAAATTGCTTTGGGATGGAGACATTTTGAAAATATTGATTCTTCCCAGCTATGAGCATGGTATGTTCTCCCATTTGTTAATATCCTCTGCTATTTCCTTTCTTTGGGTTTCATAATTTTCTTTATAGAGGTCCTTCACCTCTTTTGTTAGGTATATTCCTAGGTATTTCACTTTCTTTGAAACTACAATGAAAGGAGTTATGTCCTTAATTAGCCTCTCATCTTGCTGTTATTATCATATACAAAGGCTACTGACTTGTGGACATTGATTTTATATACTGAGACGTTTCTGCATTTTTTGATGACTTCCAGGAGTCTTGTGGTTAGAACTGGAACCAGACAAGGTTGTTCTTTATTGCCATTAGTTTTCAACATAGTGCTGGAAGATCTAGCCAATGCAATCAGGTAAGCCAGGGAAATAAAGGGCATCCAAATTGGAGCAGAGGAGGTCTAACTCTCCCTCTTTGCTGATGATGTGATCTTATACTTAGAGAACCCCAAAGACTCTGTTTTCAATCTTATTGATTTGGTTTTGTATTTATTATGTCCTTCCTTTGATTTGCTTTGAATAGTTCTTCCTTTTACTTTCCTAAAATAGAAGCTTGGATTACTGATGGAGACTTTTTTTCTAATATAATCCCTCCTTATCTGCAGTTTCACTTTCAAAGGTTTCAATTATCCTTAGTCAAATGTGGTCTGAAAATATTAAATGGAGAATTCCAGAAACAAATAATTCATAAGTTTTAAGTTGTGCATCATTTTGAGTAGTGTGGTATAGTCTCCTGCCCTCCCACCTGGCATGTGAATCATCCCTTTGTTCAGCATACCCATGCTGTATAAGTTTTTTTTTTTTTTGCAACAAATTGAGATGTAATTTATATACCATAAAAATTGTCCTTTAAAATGTACAATTCGGCAGTTGCTATTATAGTATACTCACAAAGTTGTGCAACCATCACCAATATCTAATTCCAGAATATTTTCATCACTTTTTTGTTGTCGTTGTTGGGGATTCATTGAGGGTACAAGAAACCAGGTTACACTGATAGCATTTGTTAGGTAAAGTCTCTCTTACAATTGTCCCTTGCCCCCAAAAGGTGTGTAACCCTCCTCCCTCATCTCCTCTCTTTGTTCTTCCTTTCCCCCTCTGCATCTCTCCTTTTCTCTCTCTCTCTGCTCTACCCTTTCCCCAGCCCCCACTGTGATTTTAATTGTCATTAATTGTCCTCATATCAAAATTGAGTACATGGGATTCATGCTTCTCTATTCTTGTGATGCTTTACTAAGAATAATGTGTTCCACTTCCATCCAGGCTAATACAAAGGCTGTAAAGTCTCCATTTTTTTAATGTCTGAGTAGTATTCCATAGTGTACATATACCATAGCTTGTTAATCCATTCCTGAGTTGGTGGGCATTTAGGCTTTTTCCACATTTTGGCAATTGTAAATTGAGCTGCAATAAACAGTCTAGTGCAAGTGTCCTTATAATAAAAGGATTTTTTCCTTCTGGGTAGATGTCCAGTAATGGGATTGCAGGATCAAATGGAGGTCTAGCTTGAGTTCTTTGAGGGTTCTCCATACTGCCTCCCAAAAAGGTTTTGTTAATTTGCAGTCCCAGCAGCAGTGTAAAAGTGTTCCTTTTTCTCTCTGCTGTATAAGTTACCCTCCCATTAGTCACTTGGTAGCTGTCTCAATTATCAGATTAAAAAACCCACATAGATTGTACCTATAGAGCTCATTACTACCCAGGGTTTCAAGCATACACTGGGGACCTTGGCACGTATGCCTTTTAGATAAGAAGGAACTACTGTAAAAGCATTTAATGCTATAAATTTTTCTCCAAGTACTATTTTAGCTGCAAACACACATTTTAATATGTTGCATTTTTATTTTAATTTTATTTCAAAAAATTTTAAGATTTCTCTCAAGACATCCCCTTCACGTTGTTTATTTGGAAATATCTGGTTAAATTTTCAAATACTTGAGGATTTTTCAGTTATGAATTTCCAGTCTGATTCTATAATGACCCAAGACAATATTTTGAATGATTTCCATACTTTTTAATGTGTTGAGGTTTGTTGTATGGCCTAGAATAAAGTTTATATCAGTGAAATTTTTATGTGAACTTAGAAAAAAATATGCATTCTAATATTGCTACGTGGAATATCCTATAAATGTGAATTAAATCAATTGGCTGTTAGTGTTTTTCAGGTCATCTATATTCTTACTGATTTTCTGTCTACTTGTTCTATCACTCAGAGAAGAGTGTTAAAGTTTCCAACCATAATTGTAAATTTGTGTATTTGTCCTTTCAGTTCTATCAGTTTTTGTCTCATGGATTTTGATGCTCTGTGGTTAGGTGTATACATACATAGGCATACTGTGTTTTATCAATGAATTGACCCTCCTGTTTTGAAGCCTAATTTGTTTCTTTAATATGGCCACTCCAATTTTTTTATGGTTAGCATTTGTATGATGTATTTTTTCTACCCTTTATTTTTAACCTATTGATGTCTTTATATTAAAAGTGGGTTTCTGAGCTGGGTGCAATGGCTCACACCTATAATCCTAACACTCTGGGAGGCTGAGGCAGGTGGATGGCCTGAGCTCAGGCGTTCAAGACCAGACTGAGCAAAAGTGAGATACTCATCTCTACTAAAACTAGAAAAACTAGCCAGGTTTTATGGCAAATGTCTGTAGTCTTAACTACCCAGGAGACTGAGGCAAGAGGATCTCTTGAGACCAAGAGTTTGAGGTTGCTGTGAGCTATGACATTGGGCACTCTATTCAGGGTGACAGAGTGAGACTCTGCTTCAAAAAAAAAAAAAAAGATGGTTTTCTGATAGTATAATTGGGTCTTCCTTTTTTATCCAATATGACAGTCTGTCTTTTAACTGGTTTTTAAAATCTTAGAACAGTTAATGTGATTATTGATAAGTTTGGATTAAAATCTACCACTTTGCTAGTTGTTTGTATTAAAAGGCAATTTTTCATGGTGTTTCTTCACATTTTGAGCAGCTATTGTCCTAGAATATATTTTCAAGAACTTTTTAATAAAAAACTGTAGAGATAGTGTCTTCCTTCAAGAAAGCAGGCAGTTGTGTTTCCTGATCCCAAGGTAGCAAAGATAATATCTCCCTTTGTGGCAAAGGTGGAGTTTTGCTAGCATTCCTTTATATAAAAGATTAGAAGTTTCCCAAACTTAAGTGTTCTTCAACTATGAAATAAACCCACTGTCAACAGGTCCTTTAGGTTCTCGATTCTATTCTATAGGTCGACATCTCTATTTTGTGCCAGTACCATGCCGTTTGACCCACATGGGTCCCTTCTGGCCCCATATACCGAGGGTGGTGGGTTCAAACCCGGCCTCGGCTGAACTGCATCAAAAATTACCTGGGCGCTGTGGTGGGCACCTGTAGTCCCAGCTAGTTGGGAAGCTGAGGCAAGAGAATCGCTTAAGACAAAGAGCTGGAGGTTGCTGTGAGCTGTGACTCCACAACACTCTACCAAGGGCGATAGAGTGAGACTGTCTCCACAAAACAAACAAACAAACAAACAAAAAACAATCCTCAAGGAACCAAGGGCAGTAGGGAAATGTATATAAACACTGAATCATGCTTCCTTGCTGTGCTGTGAGTAATAAAGTTCTTTGTGTGTAACCCAGGAGTCTAGTGTCTTCTGCTAGCATCTATGAAACTGCAATAAACTCATTTTTAAGTATGCAAACAGTTTAAAATCTTAGACTATTCTCAGTTCTTAACATTTGCTGTCGTTTTTCTCTTTTTCTGTCTTCTCTTGTGTTAATTGAACATTTTCTACAATTCCATTTTAACATCACTTTTATATTTTTTTTATTAACTTGTATCCACCTCTTTGTAGAACTTTTTTAAAACTTTAGATTAATATGTGGGTACAAATGATTAGGTTACATGGTTTGCATTTCTTAGGTAAAGTTCAAGTTGTAGTTAAGCCCTTCACCCAGCATAACTGTACTGTATACCCTTACATTGTGCACCTCATGTGAGAGCTTATCAATCACCCTCTCTTCTCCCCCTCCCACACATTTGAATTTAATTGTTTTTCTCTCATATGGGCATGTAGTTGTTTACCTATTGGTTTCATATTAGTATTGAGTACATTGGATACTTGCTTTTCCATTCTGGTGAATGGAATGTTCTTCAACTCCATCCAGGTAAATACAAAAGATGCAAAGTATCCATCTTTTTATGGCTGAACAGTATTCCATGGTATACAAATTTATCAGTCCATTCATGTGTTGATGGGCACGTGGGTTGATTCCACATTTTGGCAATTATGAACTGAGTTGCAAAAAACATTCTAGTGCAAATGTCCTATGGTAAAGTTATATTTTCCTTCTGGGTAGATACCTAGTAATTGCAGGATCAACAGAAGGTTTACTTTTAGCTCTTTAAGAATTCTCCATACTTCTTACCATATGGGCTGTATTAGTTTGCAGTCCCACTGCAAATAATGTAAAAGTGTTCCCTTCTCTCCACCACCACACCAGCATTTGCAACTCTGGGACTTTGTGATATGGGCTATTTTCACTGGGGTTAGGTTGATTTGCATTTCTCTGATGATGAGAAAGGGATGATGAGCATTTTCTCATGTGGTTTTTGACCATTTGTCTGTTTTCAGAGAAGTTTCTGTGCAAGTCTCTTGCCCACTTGAAAATAGAATTGTTTGCTCTTTTCTTATTTATTAGTTTGAATTCTCTGTAGATCCTAGTTATCAGCCCTTTGTCAGATTTGTAGCATGCAAATATCTTCTCCCATTCTGAAGGCTGTTTGCTTTAGTTGCAGTACCCTTACCTGTGTAGATGCTTTTCAGCTTGATCATGTTTTTTTTCTTTTTGGTGTTGCTGCAATTGCCAAGGGTGTCTTCTTCATAAAATCTCTACCCAGGCTGATAGCCTCAACAGTTTTTCCCATACGTTTTCTAGAATTTTTGTTGTTTAATGTCTTAAATTTAAATCTGTCATCCAGAGAGAGGCAATTTTTATAAGTGGTGAGAGGTATAGATTCAGTTTCTGTCATCTACATGTGGCTCACCAGTTTTCCCACGATCATTTATTAAATAGGGATTCTTTTCCCCAGTGTATGCTTTTGCTTGGTTTATTGAAGATCAGATCGTGATATGTAGCTTGTTTCATCTCTAGGTTCTCTATTCTATTCTATAAGTCTATATATATCTCTATTTTGTGCCATTACCATGCTGTTTTGATCACTGTAGTCTTGTAGTATATAATCTGGTAATGTGATGCCTCCATATTTGTTTTTATTTGCAGAATGTTTTTAGTAATTTCCCTAGAATTAAAAATATACATCTTTAATCAATTAATGTCAACATTCTTGTGACATGATACACCATCATATACAAGGATCTATCTTGTAACGTATATTCCCAATTCTTCCCTCACATTATTTGTTATTTTGCTATTGTTGCCATACACTTTACTTTTCCATATGTTATAAGCACATAATACATTGCTACTATTTTTGGTTTAGATAATCAGTTTTCTTTCTTGAGCATTGAAAAATAGGTTTTATTTTACTTCAATACATTCCACCTTCAATGTTCTTTACTTCCTATGTGAATCCAGGTTTGTGTTTCATGTCACAATCTTTCTGCCTAAAGAATTTCATTTAGTCTTCCTTATAGAGGAGGTCCACTGGCATTTTCCTCCATTTTTGTTGTTCTCACCAAGTTTATTTCTCCATCATTTTTGAAAGATGTTTTCACTGAGTACATAGTTTGCGGTTGACAGCGGTGTTTTGTTGGTTTATTTAGCACTTTAAAATACCACTCCATGGTCTTTTTATTTGTATGGTTCTAGTGAGAGTCTGCTGAACTTATCACTGTCTTTATTTCTTTCAAGATAATGGAGCTTTTTTTCCTCTGTCTTTCAGATTTTCCTTTTGTCATTGGTTTTTAGCAATTTGAATATGACATACCTAGATGTGGGGCATCCTTCTATGTTCCAGAGGGATGGTTAGCTTTCTCATTTCATGTTATTTGAGATTTGTGATTTGGTGCCTGTCATTAATTTTGGGAAATTATCAGTCAATGTTTCTTCCAGCATTTCTTTTATCCAGTGATTTTTCTCTTTCTTTCTGGGATTCTAATCATGCATGTGTTAGATTATCTTATATTGTTTCATAGCTCTTGTATGCTCTGTTCTGTGTTGTTTACTATTAGTTTACTATTTTCTCTTTGTGTTTTATTTCCTTAGAACTTTCTTCAATGTTTGCTGTGAGTGTCAATGGGGTTTGTGGGAAGAAAGTGTGCAAGTGGATGAAGACTCTCACAATTTCCGTGGCACTATGTCTCCTCCCTCTCTAGTGCACACTTCACCTCCACCCAACAACCAGGCTGAACTCTTCTTTGTAGTCTGTGTCTGGTTGGGTCCCTTCCAGGTGAGCCAGAGTGCACATCTGATCTCTCCTTGTAGATAGCTCTTTCTTCATATATTTTAAGACAATTAGTTTGTAACCTCAGCTCTCCAAAGTTTTCAAAACAAGTTGTGAACTTGCATTTACTCATTGTTTTCCCATGGAAAGAGAGTAAAATAATACTTTCTCCAGCTCTCTAAATCTCAAAATGAAAACTGGAAATACTCCCTACGTTTTTTAAAGAAACTTGATATGTAAGTAGAACCTTCCCATATGAAAAACCTCCAAGTCCAGATGACATCATTATTGAATTATTCTACACATTAAAAAAGAAATGACAAATCTTACAAATATTTTTCCAGAGAACAGGAAAAGAGGTGACACTTCCCAATTTATTTTACAAGGCTAGACTAATACCAAAACAGGATAAAGGCATTTTACAAAACAAGTAATTATAGCTCAACTTGTTTATAAATATAGATTCTTAATAAAATCTTAACAAATATAGCAATATATTAAAATGACAATATAACACAACCACATATATAAAAGACAATCTAAATATAAGGAATATGAAAGACATTCCTTAGCTTATTTCTAGAATGCATGGCTAGTTTAACATTTGCAAAATCAATCAGCATGATTTTTCACACTAAATAAGTAAAAAATATGGAATATGTGATCAGTTCTATAATACAGAAAAAAATATGTAATACTTGTTCATAATAAAAACTATCTAAAAACTAGAAATAGAAGAGAACTTCTTTAACCTGTTGAGTACTGTCTACCAAAAAAACCCCCAAACCCTTGAACTTATAGAAAACATTATATTTAATCATAGAATATTAAAGACTATCCACTGGATCAAAAATAAAACAGGATGTCCATTTTTACCACTTATTTCAATATTATACTCATATTCTTGTGAAGGAGAACATAAACAAAATTAGAAGGAGAAATAAATGGAATAATAATTTAAAATAAAAATGCCATTATCTATAAATGAGATGATAATGTACACAGATTAACTATTAGAATCAATAAATTAATTTGGAAAGGTCAATTGTATCTCTGTGTAGTAGAAACAATTAAAATTAGAAAATTTTAAAATAATCCTTAATAAAATAGCCTCAAAAACACCAATTACCTAAGAACAAATCTAAGAAAATATTCACAGCTTTTGATTCCTAACAAAAGCTTCTCATTATGAATAAAAATTAATAAAAATTAAGACACAAGTAAACAGAGGGATATATATTAGAATATTTAAATTTTTCCTCAAGTTGTTCTAGAGTCAATAAATTTTCCATCAAAATCATAGCAAGGATTTTATAATTTATATGAAAATTCTAAAGACTAAGATTAGCCATCTGGAAGAAAAACAAAATAAAATGGTTTCACTATGAGATACTAAGACTTACAGTAGAGGGGGGTGGAGCAAGATGGTGGCCGAGTAACAGCTTCCTTGCAACTGGGAACAGTGAGACTGGGGAGAGAGGACTTCAGGCATCTCTGGCAGGGGGTATCTGCCCAGAAACTTCCCTTTGGGTACACAGGGAGACAGCATGAGACTTCTGGACACCCTGAGGAAGGTAAAAGCGGCAGAGATTGGGCAAGTGTTTGCGTGTGTTCATTCAGTCTAATCCTGTTGGCAGCTGTGGGTGGGGCAACAGTGGGACTGCAGGCTGGAAAGGTCTTGCCTGTGAGCTGTTTGGGTTTCTTTTGAACTTGGCACTCAGTTGAACTGCCTTGGGAGAACTTGGGCAAGAGTTCAGGGGTCTTTGGATGTTGTCTGTGGCCCCAGACTGGGCCACTGAGTCAGGCGGAGCTACCAGTGTTTGGTTGTGGGCTGTGTGGAGCCATTGTGGGAGAACTGCCCTGACAAGCTCCACCCTCAGGGTCGCAGAACAAACATCGGGCAGGAGGCAGTAATCTAGTGACTGAGCAGCCTAAAGGCAGGGACTGAGATGCCTTGCAGCCTTAGCCCTCAGGGGCATAGGGTGAGACCAGTTTTGGCACACTGGTTAAGTGGATAGTCACTTAAGGAGTGATCCCAGCCACAAGCGCTTTCCTGGGAAAGGCTCTGCTTAGCCCAAGTTAGCAATTTAAAGTGACTTCTAAGCAGGCTGAGGAGGATTTAAGCTCTCCACCCTGTGGGGTTTGAGAAATCATTAGAGACACAGGGTCACTCCCTACAAAGATCCAGTAATAACAGAGTGATTCTGCCAGCGTCTGATCTGGGAGAGACACCTCCCCAACTCTGAGGATGATCATAGGCAACAGGGAAAAATAATCATGAGGCGGAATCAACAGAAAAACTCTGGCAATATGAACAATCAGAGTAGATCAACTCCCCCAAGAAATGACATGGTTGATGAAGCACAAGATCCCCTGCATAAGCAAATGGCTGAGATGTCAGAAGTTGAATTCAGAGTCTGGATAGCAACTAAGATCAGCACAATGGAGGGAAAGGATGGAATTAGAATTTCAAGCAGTAATCCAAAAGATGTCTCAGGAACTGAACGAATTCAAAGACAAAATGACCAAAGATTTTGACACCTTGAGACAAGAAGTTGCAGCCCTCAAAGATCTGAGAAATACAGTAGAATCCCTCAGTAACAGAATGGAGCAAGCAGAAGAAAGGATTTCTGAAATGGAAGACAAAGCTTTGGAACACTCCCAAACTTCCAAAGAGGTAGAGAAATGGAAGGCAAAAACAGAACATTCTCTCACACAGCTCTGGGACAACTTGAAGAAAACCAATATTTGCCTTATAGGGATACCTGAAAATGATGAAGTGGTGTCACAAGGCACAGACTCTCTTCTTTATGAGATTATGAAAGAGAA
>CAUYRH010072732.1:0-24814 GCA_963574655.1 Perodicticus potto
GCAATAACGTGAGGCTCTGTCTATACAAAAAAAAAAAAAAAAAAAAAAGAAAGAAAGAAAAGAAAATGGGTTCTTTTATTGAAGTTGTTTCTCTGGTGTTGGTTCTAGCTTTATCCTTGAAAGGGAATGCTAGAAAACAAGTTGAACCCTTCTATAAAATAACCCCTTGGGGGCCGGGTGCAGTGGCTCATGCCTGTAATCCCAGCGCTCTGGGAGGCTGAGGTGGGGGAATTGCTTAAGCTCAGGAGCTCAAAGCCAACCTGAACAAGAGTGAGACCCCCCCTGAGGCTAGAGGCCTAGAGGAGGAGACGGGGAAAGACCGGGAGAGGAACGGAGAGAGCTTCTCTCTCCCTACTTGAACTACCAGGAGCTTTGGTGTTTTCTGTATTCTTTTCTGTAAATCAATTCTGTATTCTAGGATCGCTCATTTACTTCCTTGTTTAATCTCTCAATAAACATGCCTTGAGCCTCTTTTGCCAGGCAATATGGTAAAAAAAAAAATAAATAAAAAAAAAAATAAAAGGGGGGAAAAAAAAAAGGAATGTATTTGATGTTTTACCATTAAAAAAAAAAAAAAAAAAAAAAAAAAGAGTGAGACCCCATCTCTAAAAAATAGCCAGGCGCTGGCTCGGCACCTGTGGCTCAACGGGCTAAGGCGCCAGGCATGTACACCTTAGCTGGCGGGTTCGAATCCAGCCCAGACCCGCCAAGCAACAATGATCGCTGCAACCAAAAAAAAAAAAAATGACCGGGCGTTGTGGCGGGCGTCTGTAGTCCCAGCTACTTGGGAGGTGGAGGCAAGAGACTCACTTGAGCCCAGGAACTGGAGGTTGCTGTGAGCTGTGATGCCACGGCACTCTACCCAGGGTGACAGCTTGAGGCTCTGTCTCAAAAAAAAAAAAAATAGCCAGGCATTGTGTAGCTGCCTGTAGTCCCAGCTCCTTGGGAGGCTGAGGCAAGAGAATTGCTTGAGTCCAAGAGTTTGAGGTTGCTGTAAGCTATGACGCCATAGCATTCAACCCCAGGGGAACTGAATGAGACTCTGTCTCCAAATAATAATAATAATAATAATAATTATTATAATAACTCCTTGGATAGTCAAAGGCAACTATCTGGTCTCCTCTAAGTTTTATTTTTTCTTGGTTAAATGCTTATTGATTTTTCAAATTTTTGTGAACCATCAATTATGTGCCAGACACTGTGTTAAGAGCTGAGGATACAGCGATAGGCAAGACAGAAATGATCATTGCCAACACAAGGCTCATGGTCTAAGAAGGGAAACAGAATTAATCAAAACTTATTTAACTTCTGTTCCTAGAAAGATGGAGTAGAAGTACCTCTCCCTATTCCTCCCCCTAAGCACAGCTAAATCATGTGGAGATTGCATGTTAGAACAAACACACACACACGAAGGCTCTGAAAGGTGGAGAGAAGGCAGACTGTAGGGAACTTGGGACTTGAGGAATGACATGGCAGTGAGCTCTTTAGATTTTCTTCTTGCCTCATATAACCCATTCTGGGTAATGGAGAAGCCGATAACCCAGAAACGCCAACCTTCAGTAGGCTGAAACAATGGACTCTGAGCCTCCTTCTTGGGGTGTCAGAGAAGGCAACTGGGGAGCCAGGACTTTTATCCCAGTGAATGGGAAGGAAGCCCCCGACCTGGTGTCAGTGAAAACCACTGGGAGAGCCTGGATGCTCACCCCTACCTACCAGTAATAGAGTGACCCCTTCCTCTCCTTGCTGGGGTGCTATCAGAGGAAGCCTACTAATGAGTCAGGGCTTCAACCGCTTCTCAGTGATAAAGAGGCCACTTCCCACTGGTGACAGCAGAAGCAATGTGGGAAGCAGTAATGAGGTCCCCTTTGCCCTCCCAGCCAGGCAAGTATCAGCAGAGATCTAATGGGGAGCCTCCACTCACATTCCCACAACAAGGGGTCCCTCCTTGCTGTATTTCCAGTGTTAACATAGACTGAGTGGAGAACATGGGTTTCTATGCATATCAGGCAATAAAGAGCTGATGTGGTACCAGAGGAGGCCTGTTAAAACACACAATTTCAATAAAATTCTGAATCTCATAAGATTTCAACAGAAAATCACTCATCAGCCAAGAACCAGGAAGATCTCAACTTGAGAAAGATAATCAATAGATGTCACCACTGAATGACATCAATATTCGAATGATCTGACAAGGATTTTGATGCAGCCATCATAAAAATGGTTCAGGAAGTAATTATGAACATGTTTGAAACAAATGAAAACATAGAAATTCTCAGCAAAGAAATAAGATATAGTATAAAGAACAAACCAAATGGAGATTTTAGTACTGAACAAAACAAAGTGAAATTAAAAAACACAAGTGAATGGGCTCACAGTGGAACAAAAAGAACAGAAGAAAGAATCAATGACCTTGGAAATATAAAATAGAGGCTCAGCGCCCGTAGCACAGTGGTTATGGCACCGGCCACATGTACTGAGGGTGACAGGTTCAAACCTAGCCCAGGCCTGCTAAACAACAATGACAATTGCAACAACAACAACAACAACAACAAAAATAGCCGGGCGTTGTAATAGGTGCCTGTAGCCCCAGCTACTTGGGAGGCTGAGGCAAGAGAATCACTCAAGCCAGTGGTTCTCAACCTTCCTAATGCCATGACCCTTTAATACAGTTCCTGTGGGTAGTGACCCACAGGCTGAGAACCGCTGGCTTAAGCCCAAGAGTTGGAGGTTGCTGTGAGCTGTGATGCCACATACTCTACAGAGGGTGACATAGTGAGACTCTGTCTCAAAAATATATATATACCGGAGCGGCACCTGTGGCTCATCAAGTAGGGCACCAGCCCCATATACCGAAGGTGGCGGGTTCAAACCTGGCCTCAGTTGAACTGCAAAACAGAAAAATAGCCGGGCGTTGTGGCGGGCGCCTGTGGTCCCAGCTGCTCGGGAGGCTGAGGCAAGAGAATCGCCTAAGCCCAGGAGATGGAGGTTGCTGTGAGCTGTGTGACGCCACGGCACTCTACCGAGGGCGATAAAGTGAGACTCTGTCTCTACAAAAAAAAAAAAAAAAAAAAAAAAAATATATATATATATATATATAATATAAATTACTCAGTCTGAACAACAGAGTGAAACTAGATTGAACAAAAAAAGAATAGAGGCTTGGCTCCTGTAGCTCAGCGGCTAGAGTGCTAGTCACATACACTGGAGCTGGCAAGTTAAAATCCAGTCCATGCCTGCCAAATGACAACTGAAACAAAAAAATAGCCAGACATTGTGGTGGACACCTATTGTCCCAGCTCCTTGGAAGACTGAGGCAAGATAATCGATTAAGTCCAAGAGTTGGAGGTTTCTGTGAGCTGTGATACCACAGTACTCTACCGAGGGCAACATAGTAAGACTCTGTCTCAAAAAAAAAGAACAAAGTTTCAGGAATACATAGAACTACAACAAAATATTTTGTCATCAGGGCATCAAAAGGAGAGAGGAAAAAGTGAGACTAGGGCGGCGCCTGTGGCTCAAAGGAGTGAGGTGCCAGCCCCATATACCAGAGATGGTGGGTTGAAACCCAGCCTGGGAAGGAAGGAAGGGAGGGAGGGAAGGAGGGAGGGAGGAAGGAAGGAAGGAAGGAAGGAAATAATACACCGGCTCGGCGCCTGTAGCACAGTGGTTGCAGCGCAAGTCACGTACACTGAGGGTTGCAGGTTTAGCCCGGGCCAGCTAAACAACTGACAATTGCAACAAAAAATAGCCGGGCATTGTGGCAGGGGCCTGTAGTCCCAGCTACTCAAGAGGCTGAGGCAAGACAATCGCTTAAGCCTAAGAGCTTGAGGTTGCTGTGAGCTGTGATGCCATGGCTCTCTACCAAGGGTGACTGACATACTGAGGCTGTCTCCAAAAAAAAAAAAAAAAGAAAAGAAAGAAAGAAAGAAAGGAAAAAAAAAAGAAATAATACACCAAGATACTTCATAGTGAAACTCCTAAGAATGAAAGGCGCAGGCTCTGAGGCCACAGCACAGTGGTTACGGTGCCAGCCACATACACTGAAGGTGGCGGGTTCGAACCCAGCCTGGGCCAGCTAACCAACAATGACAACTATAACAAAAAATAGCCGGATGTTATGGCGGGCGCCTGTAGTCCCAGCTACTTGAGAGGCTCAGGCAAGAGAATCACTTGAGCCCAAGAGTTTGAGGTTGCTGTGCCATAGCACTCTATAGAGGGTAACATAGTGAGACTCTGTCTCAAAAAAAATGAAAGACACAGAAAAATTCTTTTTTCTTAGAGTTTTACTCTGTCACCTTGGTTAGTGCGCCATGGTATCATCATAGGTCACAGTAACCTTCAACTCTTGGGCTCAGGTGATCCTCCTTCCTCAGCCTCCCCAGTAGCTGGGACTACAGGCGCCTGCCACAACTAGCCGGCTAGTTTTCCTATTTTTAGTAGAGATGGGGTCTCGCTCTTGCTTAGGCGGGTCTTGAACTCTTGAGCTCAAGTGATCCATCCACCTTTGCCTCCGAGAGTGCTAGGATTACAGGTGTGAGCCACTGTGCCTGGCCCAAAGAAAAATTCTTGAAAGCAGCTAGAGAGAAATGATACATTACCTACAGGGGAAAAACAATGTGAATGCTTGTAGGTTTTTCATCCCAAACCATGGTGGCCACAAAAAAGTGGCATGAACACCTTCAAGTGCCCAGAGAATTGCCAGCCCTGCGTTTTACAAGCCATGAAATTATACCTCAGGAATGAAGGAGAAAAACAAAACATTTTCTGATGAAGGAAAATCAAGAGAATTTATCACCAGAGACGATCCTAAAGAATTGCTAAGGGAGGGGTGGCACCTGTGGCTCAAAGGAGTAGGGCACCAGCCCCATATACCGGAGGTGGTGGGTTCAAAACCAGCCTCGGCCAAAAACTGCAAAAAAAAAAGAATTGCTAAGGGAAGTTACCTAACACAAAGGGAATCTTGAGATAAAAGAAAGAATCTTGGAATACCAAGAACAAAAAGCAAAAATATGGGTAAATACAATAGATTTTCCTTCTCCTCTTGAGTTGTACAAACTATCTTTTTTTTCTTTTTCCACATTGGAGCAGTTGGCATAGATTATCTTTGATGGTTGATGCAAAAATTATAACATTGCCTTATATGGTTCTAATGTATGTAGAGGAAATATTTAAGTTAATTATAAATTGGCAGGGGTGGGTAGAGGGATGTAAACGGACATAAAATTTTGTGGGGGCCAGTGCTCTTGGCCCCCTGAATGTTCACTGAAAAATCAACTCACGAAAGGCCCATTAATTGGAGAAAAGGCACATAAATATATTTAATATGTGTAAATGAGAGCCTTCAGAATGAAGATCCAACCCCACAATTATATAATATTTTGAGGTTACAGAAAGAATGCAGGCTCAGAGAATAGCCCAAAATAGAATATGGGGATAAATTGGGTTTTAGTGAGACAGGTTTCAGGGAAAGGGAGAAGAGGAGGCTTGGCTAGCACTTGAGGTTTTGGTATGTAGATGAACCTCACAGGTAGCAGCCCTAGCTGCTGAATAGATGGTAAATGTTTATTTCACATCTTTAAGATACCAGACTCAGTTAATCTTTCTTATATCTGGACCAGACTAGGCCTGGCTGCATTAACACAGATTCAATATAGATGTAAATCTCCCCCACAAAAGGCAGCTTTGTGGGACCACATGTGCCTCCTAGTCCTCTGGCAGCCATCTTAAAATAGGTCAGAGAAATAAATTTGGGGGGGAAATACTTTGATTGTCGTCAATGTCTATACTCATATTGTTACTGGACTAAGAGGGTCCAGACACCTGTCACTGTCAGCCAATATGGAGAGACAGGGATAGATAGGTCCACCAAACTTTATATCCTAATTTTTTTTTTTGTTTGGACAGAGCCTCAAGCTGTCGCCCTGTGTAGAGTGCTGTGGTATCACAGCTCACAGCAACCTCCAACTCCTGGGTTCGAGTGAGTCTCCTGCCTCTGCCTCCCAAGTAGCTGGGATTACAGGCACCCGCCACAACGCTCGGCCATTTTTTGGTTGCAGCCGTCATTGCTGTTTGGCGGGCCCGGCTGGATTCGAACCTGCCAGCTCAGGGGTACGTGGCTGGCGCCTTAGTCCATTGAGCCACAGGCGCCGAGCCGGTTCACCAAACTTTATTTGTCGGAAGGCCGGGATTCTGGAGAACAGTGAGAGTAGCCTCTCCAAGACTGTTCTGTTCTTGCATTTCTAAAATTACAGTTTTATACATTTAAGTTCCAACTGAAGACCGTGTTAACCCTATGTTAAACAATAATCGGCAGAACCCAAGACCCATAGTAAACAATAATCAGTCTAACTCAAGACCCAAAACAACATTTTAATTCAAAAGTGAATCTCCTAAATCAATCTACCTAAACTATTCAAGATAGGCCATCTTGAAGGGGGAGGGGCTAAATTTAAAAACCAGTAAGAATGAGAGAGAGGGGGTGAAGGTCAGGCAGGACCAAACAGACAAGACCAGCTGTGTCATGTCTGCCCTAGCCAGACAGGCTCCATCTCATTCTCACTGTATGTGCTTTCATGGTGAAATGATGACCTCAGTAGACCGTGATAAGTTAGTCATGCGTTGCTGAATGACAGGAATATGTTCTGAGAAATGCATCATTAGGGCGGCGCCTATGGCTCAGAGGAGTAGGGCACTGGCCCCATATGCCAGAGGTGGCGGGTTCAAACCCAGCCCCAGCCAAAAACCGCAAAAAAAAGAAAGAAAAAAATGCATCATTAGGTGATTTTGCCATTGCATGATCATCATAGAGTGCACTTACCCAAACCTAACTGGTATAGCCTACTACACACCTAGGCTGCACGGTGTAGTCTATTGCTCCCAGGCTACACACCTGGCCTGCCCGTCAATGTACTGAATACTACAGGCAAATAGAAAAGGTACAGTAGGGCGGTGCCTGTGGCTCCACGGAGTAGGGCGCCTGCCCCACATGCTGGAGGTGGCGGGCTCAAACCCAGCCCCGGCCAAAAACTGCAAAAAAAAAAAAAAAAAGAAAGAAAGAAAGAAAAGGTACAGTAAAAACATCATGTATAAGATAAAAATTGGTATCCCTGTGAAGGAGCTAAGGAAATTTCACCCCAAAATATGATTCCTTGGTATAAAGAATATTTTCAGTGAAAAGGCCATTTTTGATCAGAAAGCACTGGCCTGTGCTCTATAAAACCCCAGTAAACTGATTTAGAATCAGAAAAGGCTGTTGGCCTCCTTATCACATGCTAATAGACCTGGCTACAAGGTATTTGAAGGACAATACCTGTCTCGCGGGCATATTTACAAATCAAACTGTTTCCCTCCATCTACCCCTCCCCCCCAGTAACCACTTGCTACACTTATACTTTCCAGTTTCTCTTCCCCCCTCCCTTCTAAAAGGCATCTTTAAAAGCCACTGGCTGTCACTGAACCTGTAAGAAATCATTCTTGTGGTTCCCCCCATGAGCATGGTATTTGGAAATAAACCTTTCTCTTATTAATCTGCCATAACTGGGTTCATCTTTTCAGCAACCTAAATTAGGGGAAAAGGGCAAGTTTCTCCGTGATCCCTTCAGTTTGGCTAGTCGGCAGGATCCTCAAAGCCACTCTGTTGTCCTGAAAGCCGCAGCAGGAGGATTGGAACCCCCGACACCAGCCGGCACGTGGTGAGATATTTTACTTACCATTCGGGCTCCCAGACTTCCTCTGTGGGCTCTGGTCGAGTAGATGGTAAAAGATCTTTGTTCTTTCCATTTTTGAGATTGATAAGAGAAATGTTTTTGTTGGTGACTAGTCTCGTAAGCGACTCTGGCACTGGTATATTTTTAGGTACCTTGTGTAGTATGAATATTCATATTGTTTGATTCCATCTCCTCTCAGAAATAGCTTTTATTGTTATTATTGTCTATCGTTTGTTTCTGTTTTGTGTGAGGTTTTCTTCTCGTCCTGTTTTACCTCTCTGAGCCTGACTTTGTGACTGAGCTGGAATTCTCTGCTGGGTCTCCGCCATCCGGAGGGCGCGTTTTGTCGGAAATCCGCCAGCGGCGGGTCTGGGAAGACTGGGAGTCCAGGAAGGTTCCAAGCAGCACACTTCATGTCCCGAACGTGTCAAGCTCTGAGGAGTGAGTCTTGTCATTATCTATTCTAACGTACGTCTATTTCTGAGAGTGAATTTTTGGGAATCTTGGAAATGGCCTTTTCTAAGAAGAGGCATTGGGGCTTATAAAAAGGCATTGAATTAAGTCGCTTTTAGAACAAATGTACCATAGAAAATTCTAACTATAAGTGGCCAGAAGATGAATCCTTTAAATTAAGACTTCTGGCTCGGCGCCTGTGGCTCAATGGGCTAAGGCGCCAGCCACGTACACCTGAGCTGGCGAGTTCGAATCCAGCCCGGGCCCGCCAAACAACAGTGACGGCTGCAATCAAAAAATGGCCGGGCGTTGTGGTGGGTGCCTGTAGTCCCAGCTACTTGGGAGGCGGAGGCAAGAGACTCGCTCGAGCCCAGGAGTTGGAGATTGCTGTGAGCTGTGATGCCACAGCACTCTCTCTAGGGTGACAGCTTGAGGCTCTGTCTCAAAAAAAAAAAAAAGACTTCTTGTTTTTTTTTTTTTTTTTTTTTTTTAAGTTTTTGGCCCGGGGTGGGTGTGAACCCACCACCGCCGGTATATGGGGCTGGCTCCCTACTCCTTTGAGCCACAGGAGCCGCCCCAAAACATATGGAAGGGGGCACCCGGATTGTTTTTTTTTTAGAGACAGAGTCTCATTTTGTCCCCCTCGGTAGAGTGCTATGACGTCACAGCTCACAGCAACCTCAAACTCTTGGGCTTAGGCAATTCTCTTGCCTCAGCCTCCCGAGTAGCTGGGACTTCAGGCGCAGACTTCTTAATTTAAAGAAAATTTTAGAAATTTCCCCTCTTAAGCAATTGCCTTATTTATATTTACGGGAAGATCAAATTGAAAGGAAAACAAACATCAGTCTTAAAAACTCCCTTAAAAAAAACTGATGAGCAGAAATCTAAATTAGAACAAAAGTTAAGATCTGTCTCCGCCTTAAAACCCCCTCCAACTTATACCTCTCTCTATCCTCAATTACCTGACCCTTATTCCGCAGAAGATCCTTTAGAGAATAGGCAGGGTCCCAGTACCTCTGCTCACAAGGCAAAACAATTGTGTGAGAGGCCCCTGTCCATATCTCTGCTGTTTTTACCCTATCTGTGGCCCCATTTACCCTATCCGTAACATGTTTGTGGTTTGTCTGACAGAAAGAAATAAACACACACGGGAAGCCCACCCCATTGGGAACTGTGCTTTTAGCATTTTAAGAAAGGGTACAGGAGACTATGAGGTAACTATGTCTCCAGATAGACTGAGAACTTTGTGTGAGCAGAAATTACTCAAATGCCTCATTGCTCAGGCGATTGTGGTATCCTTTAAGATAAAATTACTTTTAAACCTATTATTTATTTATTTATTTATTTTTGAGACAGAGCCTCAAGCTGTCACCTGGGTACAGTGCCATGGCATCACAGCTCACAGTAACCTCCAACTCCTGGGCTCGAGCGATTCTCCTGCCTCCACCTCCCAAGTAGCTGGGACTACTGGCGCCCGCCACAATGCCCGGCTATTTTTTGGTTGCCTGTATTCCCAGCTACTCGGGAGGCTGAGGCAAGAGAATCGCCTAAGCTCAGGAGGTGGAGGTTGCTGTGAGCTGTGACTCCACAGCACTTTACCAAGGGCAACAAAGTAAAACTGGCTCTACAAAAAAAAAGAACATTCAAATATTTGAAGATTATAAAACTGCCACCTCTGTAATATTTGTAAATTTACTAGATTCTACTGTGAGGTTATGTTCTTGATTTTTTTTTTTTTTTTTTTTTGAGACAGAGCCTCAAGCTGTCACCCTGGATAGAGTGTCGTGGCATCATAGCTCATAGCAACCTCCAATTCCTGGGCTCAAGCGAGTCTCCTGCCTCTGCCTCCCAAGTAGCTGGGACTACAGGCGCCCGCCACAACGCCCGGCCATTTTTTGGTTGCAGCCGTCATTGTTGTTTAGTGGACCCGGGCTGTATTCGAACCCGCCAGCTCAGGTGTACATGGCTGGTGCCTTAGCCTGTTGAGCCACAGGCACCGAGCCAGCTAATTTCTTTTTCTCTTTTTAGTAGAGGTGGGATCTCGCTCTTCCTCAGGGTGGTCTCTAACTCCAGAGCTGAAGTGCTCCACCCACCTCGGCCTCCCAGAGTGCTAGGATTACAAGTGGGAGCTACTGCACCCAGCTTATGTTAACTTTTTTTAATGCTAAGAGAAGCAGCAAAACACAAAAAGTCACATATTATGTGCTCACACAAAATGTCCAGAATAAACAAATGTATACAGCTAGAAAGTAGAGTTGAGAAACTGAGGAAAGAGAAAACGGAGCGTGACCAGAAGTGGGCATGAAGTTTCTTTTAGAGGTGATAAGAGTGTACAGGAATAAGAGTAGTGATGGTTGTACAATGCTGTAAATACACTGAATTGTATGCTTTAAAAAGGTAAATTTTTTTTTTAAGACAGAGTCTCACTATATTGCCCTCCATAGAGTGCAGTGATGTCACAGCTCACAGCACAGAGAATTAGCTCAATTGCCCAACATGAGCTACAGAACCTGCATTCTGATTTGCAAATATAGGTATGTGTATTTTTTGTTGTTGTTGTTTTGAGACAGAGTCTCACTACATCACCCTTGGTAGAGTGTCGTGGTGTCACAGCTCACAGCAACCTCAAACTCTTGGGCTTAAGTGTTTTTCTTGCCTCAGCCTCCAAGCAGCTGGGACTACAGGCGCCTGCAACAACACCCAGCTGTTTTTTGGTTGCAGTTGTCATTGTTGTTTAGCAGGCCCGGGCTGGGCTTGAACCCACCACCCTCGGTGTATGTGGCTACTCACTGAGCTATGGGCACTGAGCCTAGGTACATGTATTTTAATCCACTAGTCTTTACTGTGACTAGCTATATCTAACCCAGTTTCCCTACTAAAACTGCCATCTGATTTCTAGTTGATTATTGAAGTTTTGTGACAAATCTGGTAGGAAATGTTTCCTCACCTACTTGCTATGTAAAGTGCAGTTCATGTGATATCTAAATTTACTCCTGTATCATCTGTTTACTTAGGACCAAGTTTTAAATTAGTCAGTACCCACTTACTGAGTACCTACGTGGACCCAGTACTGTGCCTGTTCCTGTAAATGTAGAACTCAAGCTCCATAAATCAGAGAACTAGAAATACCTAATAGATTGAGATGCCAGGGGTCTAAGGTGCCAGTTTCAGTTTTTAGCTGGAAGGGATTGCTCAGGAGGAACAAGCAAAGAGAAGACAAACTAGGATGCAACCTGGGGGCCAGGACATTTCAGAGCAATTAGAAACCACCCTGCTGGTGACAATTACTCACAGGAAGTGGTTAGCAGATGATAGAGGCAGGAGAAAGTTACCCCACCTTACATTAAATCTTGTATCAAATCCCTCTGCTTTGTTTTTATTGTTTGCGTGGCTGTCTTCCTTGCCACTCCCCAGACTCCTCAGGTTTCTGCCTTCTTCTACTGCAAAAAAAGTATTTGGGTCAGTCGGCAGGGTCTTCCAGATTATACGATTGCACAGAGTTTCTCCATTCCTTACTTTTTCACTGTATTGCACTTGATACTGTTAACCATTACATACTTTATTTTTTCTTAAAATGTGGGCAAAAAATGGTGCTTCTCTCCTGGGGGAGAAAGGGTAGCTCCTTGAACATAAGCCTGAGCCGGCTGAGCTACGGCCTCTTCCCTGCCCCTCCCCACCAGCCTCCACCTTCCCTACTGAAGAACCAATTCCCTGCCCCTTTGAGGCTGTACCTGGGGAGCCCCAGGACAAAAAGAAGACAGAGCCAGGGCCTCTAATGGACAGAACAATAGTAGGGGAAGAGTCCTGGCTTCACCCAAACAGTTGCCTTACGTGAGCTTCACGACACCTCTCCTGGTGCTGTCTCCTTGGCAGGATCCTTTCTCCTTGTTGACCCTCTAAACATGGTGTATGTTAGTTATCATATTTGTCACAGGAATTGGCTCATATGATTTTGGAGGCTGCCATCTGCAACCCAGAGACCCAGGGATGTCAGCGGTGTCATTGGAGGGCCGAGAGCCAGAGAGTGAACAGTCTGGATTCCGGTCTGAGTTTGGAGGCCAGAGGACAGGAAGTGAGGATAGAGATGGACGTCCCAGCTCAGTCACACTCAGAGCCAACCTTCTTCCCCTACCTTTTTGTTCTACACTGAGGAACACCATCTGCTTTACTCAGTCCCCCAATTCAAATGCTAATCTCCTCCAGAAACACCCAGAAGTAATGTTTAACCAGATAGCTGGGCATCCTGTGGCTCAGTTAAGATGACACAGAAAGTTAATCCTCATGTATGGGCACACTTCTTAGCTATTCTACACATCCTGAGCCGTCTTATTCTTATTGTTTCCAACCCAATCTATATATTCATAATTTGTTAGTTTGCATTTCCTTCTCAGATCTGCTCCTCAGCTCCAATAACAGACATCCCTCTCTTCCTTATAGACATCTCAGATTCAACGTGCCAAAAAAAGGAACTCTGGGTGGTGCCTGTGGCTCAAGGAGTAGGGTGCTGGCCTCGTATACCGGAGGTGGTGGGTTCAAACCTGGCCCTGGCCAAAAAAAAAAAAAGGTGGGAACTCTTTCTCCCAAGGACATATTTTTTTTCCTATATTCCTACTGTCTTATACTCCTTAACCCAAGCCTGCCATCTAGGAATCATCCTATCTTTTCTCTCTCCCCAAATCAATTAATAAAGAAATCCTTCCACCCATTCTGGATCCAATGGCACACCCATTAGTATGCCTCACTTTATGTCTTTATCCCTTCTCTCCTAAATGGGTATCATTAATTCATGTTCTCCCTGCTTCCCATCATGTCTTTACTCCAATCGATCTTCTAATCCACAAAAAGAGAGATCTTTTTAAAGGAAAAAATTAAATATTTAACTTACCAAATGAAAAAAAAATCTTTATCTACACTATGATTCTCAAACAGTGTACCAAGCCACCCTGGAGCACCACAGTGAATACACTCACAAGGTTGCTATGGGATAGTTTAAATTTTTTGAAAGGAATATGGCCCCATCTTTTATATACCAGATTACCCCTTTCATGTTGTTTAGACCCAACTAATTAAGGAAAGGAACTGTAAGGTATTTCTTTCATCTAAGGCACCATGAAAACACTACAAGTGCGGTGAAGCAAGAAAGCTTAAGAACCTCTGACCTATCAAATATCTTCAAGTCCCGCAAACTGGTTCTTACTTACCCTTTCTGCCTAATTTTTATTTTTTTTTTTTTGCAGTTTTTGGCGGGGGCTGGGTTTGAACCCACCACCTCCGGCATATGGGGCCGGCGCCCTACTCCTTTGAGCCACAGGCACCGCCCTTTTCCGCCTAATTTTGACTCTTCTTGTGCCTTTTCTTCTTCTGTCCTACTCTGCAGCCAGGCAGATAGGTTTGAATTGGCCCCAAATTATGTCCCTCCTGCGTTCCTGAGTGGTTAGGCTCTGACATCTCAGAGTAGGGACTTGGGGTTCTCAGAATCTAGGTGTAAGACCGGGTACTCTCCAAAGAACATATGATAAGGCCAGTAAACCAATAAATCGGAATTCCCGTGCCTGGTGAAATCTAGATGAGCTGGATTATTTGAGGTTAAAAAAAAAAGGTCAAACACCCCTTGGAATTCCGTGTATATTGTTCATGCCAAGGGACGGGAGGAGGACAGCTCCTGCTTCTCATTTCCTACAGAGCTCTGTATTTTTCCTGGGAGAGAAGCAAAGAGCCAATGAACCAGGCAAGTGAGATTGTTTTTGCTAATGGCTGCCCCTGCTCTTTCCTTCTCTGAGAAGAGGCATCACACCTGACATCTAGAAATCATGGCTTCTTTCTTTGTGCCCATTTTACCCCAACATAATTCTATCGCAGCATCTGTAACATTCTTTGGCATTGCTTTGCCTGCCTGTCTCTCCCGTGGAGGGGCAGGAGTATGGGTGATTCATTTCTGTACTCTCAGCACCCATTGGAGTGACTAATCATACACAGTAAGTGATGAGAGAGTGTTTGATGAGTATGTTCCAAGGAGGTTGTGGTTGAGCCCCACAGAAAGTTCAAGTAAGTTCGAAAATAAACATTTTCATTGGGCCACAATTAATTAGTCTAATTCTAAATACGTCAAAAGTCACTGATGACATTAGTCAAAGATGTTTCAAAAGAGTGGGGGCTTGCAGGGAGATGTGGCTGACGGTGTTTAGTGCCTACCCCAAAGCTACTCCCTTATTTCTTCCTTCCTAAATGAACTCAATTTATTTAGGCATTGAGCAAAATCCCTTTGATATGAAAAGGTTGGGCCTTGGGTGATAATATGTCACAGTTCTGGCTAATGACATGTAAGAGAAAATCCTTTAGTATTTTGGAAAAGTGTGACGATACGATACTTGGTGTGATGAAAGTCAAATGAATTGTAGAGGTGATGTCACTAAACCCCTGAGAAAACACTAACAACCCTTTATCTATAGACTTGTTGTCACAAAAGAAACATAAATCTCAATTTTAGCTCTTTTATATTGTAATTGATATAAGAAGAAAGAAAAAAGATAAGCAAGTGGTGGCGCATGTGGCTCAAAGGAGTAGGGCGCCAGCCCCATATGCCAGAGGTGGTGGGTTCAAACCCAGCCCTGGCCAAAAACCACAAAAAAAAAAAAAAAAAAAGGACAAGCAAGTATAGATGACTCTTCTTAATAACCATGTTAAAATAGTACACGTCAGTGGCTGAAGGATACACAGTTTGGTAGTATCAGAGATGAGGCAGGAAATGCAAATACAATGAGGTCACATACTGCCAGTGCAGAGACTTAGGCTTTAATTTCATTGGAAATGGGGAGTCAAAAAAGGATTTTGAACAAAGTTTTAGAACTTTCAGGAGCTTACTTTGGCAGAAATTTGCAGGATCCATATGTACCCAAAGAGTGTTGCATGTCTTTGCCTAACTTTCTGACCTTTATTTGGCATAATTGTATTAGTATTGCCAACCCACCGACCAACCGTATGACCCACTGTGAGCAAACGCCCCTCACTCAGTTCATACAGTGAGTAAGCAAAACCATAACCATGTTGGTTCATGATGTTTATTGACCTAAAATAAAGTCTGAAAGCAAGTGAAATGTTACATCTTTTCAGTGCTCCCATGATACAAATAATCCCTATGGACGTTATAAGCAAACAAGAGTTGTGTTAACAAAAAGTATCAATGACAGATATAAACATTGTGTGAACTCCTGCCATATGGAATAGGAAAATGAAATCTCATATATTCTTCCACAATACCAATTCCTGATGTTTAGACTTCACACGAAATTAAACACATCTCTTTTGCACACTAGGCCTGAGATTATTAAACGATTTTGCTAACAGTGTTTCTATAATGTGGAAGATCTTTCTCACATTTTCAAAACTTCTAAAAAATTTTTCATGATTTCCTTATGTAAGAATATATGCTCTTATACATATTCATAGTTTCGAACATGGTTCTGCTTGCCTCAGTTAAATTTATTCTCAAAACAACAAGCTTATGACAGAGACCAAACTAGGGAAATCTCTGCTGTGAAAACCATATAACATCTAAACACTATGCAAGAAAAGCACTAGGAAATGGTGTTTGCTTTGCTGTCATATATTCGAACACTGTTATACAAGATTGTTATGGACTAAGGAAAAGAAATGTGTCATCTGGTTTTTTTTTTTTTTTTTTGGACTAGGAATTAATTTTAGATTTTAAAGTAAATTATAACAAACTTGTAAAAACCGTACAAAGAACAAAAAGTGTTAGCATTTTACCATAGTTGCCTCTGATCTTTTTATAAAGAATGGAGGTGCCCTGTGACCCCTTCCTACTATCCTCCTGCCTGCCCCACTTCATCTCCAAAAGGAAATCACTTCTTGGAAGTGAATATGTATCCTTCCTGTTAATAGTACTATACTTTCACTTCACATGTGCATATCCTTGTCTATATCTTTTACTTATGAAATTATTTATATATAAATTATTAAATTCTTTCTATATGTTATACATTCTGAATATTAACCCTTTGTTAGGCGCATGCCTTGAAAATGTCTTCTCAGGTTATCTTTTAATTTTTTATGAGGTCTTCTGTCATATAAAAATATTTTTTAAATTTTGACATACAGCATGCATTACTTAACCACAGGGGGGGATACATGGTGAGAGATGATTTTGTCATTGGCATAATCTAGTACACACCTATGCTGTACGGGATAGCCTACTGCTTCTAGGCTACACACCTGTATAGCAGGTTACTGTACTGAAAACTGTAGGCAATTGTAACACAATGTATCTAAACATAGAAAAGGTACAGGAAAAATACAGTCTTATAATCTTAGGGGACCACCACCATATATGCAGCCCAGCGTTGAATGAAACATGGTTATGCAGCACATGACTATAATCAAATTGATCATTTCCTTTACCGATTGTGCATTTTGAAGTTTTAAGAAATCCTTTCCCACAGCGGTTCTTAACCTGTGGGTCGCGACCCACAGGAACTGTATTAAAGGGCCATGGCATTAAGGTTGAGAACCATTGCACTAGAAGGTGATGAAGAAATTCTTCTATATTTCTTCCAATACCTTTAAAGTTCTGTTTTTCTTACTTAGGTTTTTAATCTCTCAGAAATTTAAATTGTTGGTGGACAAAAGTTGGGACTAGTTTTATTTTCTCCCCCACATGAATATTTGTTTTCTAAATGAGAAAAAACTAAGAAGGATTAATCAGTCTCTATAATCTGTAAACTCCTTAGCAATAGACACTATTACCTCATCAATACACTGCCCCAACGTGTGTTGAACATTACTGGTATTTGATCTACATATATTTGGATAAATAATACTTTTTCCCCAGCCCCTGTTGCTTAGAGTATATGCAAAATTATCTACCTAATAATCTAAAATAATCTGAGTGTGCCCAATTTATCCCCCAGAAGGAAATAACATTTTAATAGGATTAATTTCGCATAAGTAACAGAATTGCTCCAGTTAAACTGAAGAGTCTTAATGGCTTCTGTAAGTTTGCACATTTTTAGAAAGCTCATCTGGAAAAATATCTGCCTACTCATCAAGTTAGACTCATCTTACTTGTTTACCTACCAGGAGAAAAGCATAACAAAGATGTAGGAGCCTGGATTTATAAACCAGTTATTTGAGTCAGAGAAACATCTATACCAAGCTCAATTTAACAAACATATTTTGAAATATAGACAATTTACAGATTCAGGTTTTTAATAAGGCCTAGTTGAATTGATTCAGTTCTTGCCAAGACCTATTTCCTTTCTCTTTCCTCTCATAAAGAAACAGTCTAAAATTAAGATATGTTTATAACCTAATTTATCAAAGACAATTAATGAAGTTTTTAAAGGAAACATCCTCAAATTCCTTCAAAGATGACTACTCTCGCAGATTTTAAAAAAGTCTCTTTACACATTTTTGCTCTTTTCAAGTAATTCCAGGAGCATTAGTGTCCCGTAAGTGAGGAACCCCTGTATTTTTTTTTTTTTTTGGAAGATGTGAGGTGAAACTAATCAGAAGATGTGAGAATGTGCTTGCAAAGGTGAACAGTGTAAGTGAAATACAGCTGGGAAAAAAATAAAGTGTGCAGCAAAATCATTATTATTTTCAAACACTGCATATAAACTAACGTTTTACCAGGACTAAAGCAGCACTTGCTCAGGTTAGAAAATGATGTCATTACTCTAGCTCTAAATCAAGCCCCTCACTTGAAAATAGCTTCTATTAGCTGGTGCTCTAACAAAACTAAGGCAAATTCTGCCCAGTGGAAATGAGCTTCTACTACAGAGATTCAGTACAACCTGGAAGATCACCATCTGTTTTATCCTTAATGTAGCAGCATCTATCTCATCGTTTTACAGACCATCACTTACAGACCCTGAACTTCAAAATCATAATCCATCTAGAGGAAGTATCCCAGATGTATTCAAAAGAATCATTCTCTTTTGAAAGACCTCATCCTTTCTTAAAAAGGATCAAAAGTCAGCCACGACTGTAAAAGAAAAAGTAATTTTTTAAAAAGGTTAGCCTTAAAAAAGCAACCATCTTAGCGCTTGGGGATTCCTTCCTGTTCAAAAGAAAACAAGAAAAAATGACCAACTTTGTTGTCTTCTCTGCACGCTTCTCTTAAAATCGTCATTGGAAGTCCCCGGGGAAAATGAGATTCAGATTCCACATCTATTCAGAATCATGCAATGGCCACGAACCACTGCAAATGTAAGACTCCAGCTTCAAAAAAAAAAAATCACTTCTGCATAAGACCTGAGCCTCGTCCTGGGCCAGCGACGCTCGCGCAGCTGGTGGACCGTGCCGCGCGCGCACCGGGTGCAGCCGGGAGGGCGATGCAGGGCTCAAGGCGAAGTTCAGGGAGATCCCTGGGTTCTAAAACACCTTTCTTTACCAATTCCAATGGGTCCTCAGCCTCTCCATCTCTACCACCCCATCTATTGCCCTCACCCCCACCCCCACATAAAAAATGAAGTGAGCCGGGCGGAGGAGTGCGAGCCCAGAAAGGCAACAGAAAGAAAAACGCCTGTGACACAAAATGGAGAAAGAGGAACCGAGCGGGGAAAGAAACGAAGAAAAAGCGGGGAAAGGAGGGTATTCATAAGAACAGCGAAGGAGCCTGGGGGTACAGAATCCTAGAAGGGACGCAAAGGAGGGTAACCTTAAAAGACTGGGGGAAATCGGCCAAGTCAGAGACCGAGGAGGAAAGAAAGACGTTCTCGATGCCGAGGCTCCATTTTCAGCAGCGCCATATTCGCTTTTCCTTTCCCCGCTTTTTGTTTGGTTTTGTTTGCAGTCGGTGGACAGGCGCCAGCACATTTCTGCAGCTTCAGCAGCTCTGGTCGGACAGCTGGGGAAGGCCGCAGGGCCCGGGCGGGGGACCAACGCCTTTGGCCCCGGCCCTCGCGCCCCTCTCGGCTGCGAGGAGGGGACACCCCGCCCGGGGCCCCGCGGCCGCCCGGAGGAACTCAGGCCCTCGGGTGTCGCCCGGGGTGTCGGGGGGGCGCGCGAGGGGCAGGAATGCCCAACCGAGAAGCGTCGGAGAATGACGTTGGAAGAAACGGGCTGGACCCGTGGGGAGGAGCAGAAGGCGTCTTCGGGCCAGAGCAGGGGACGGGAGCGCTCCTGGAGGTCCCGGCCACCGCCACCGCCACCTGCGCGGGGCTGCGCGCTTGGCCAGGCGGGTCCCCAGGGAAGGATCCGCCGGCGCGGGCCTCGGGGCGCCAGGGCCGGAGGTGGCCAGGACACGCGTCTTTGCGGTTCCCAGCGGTGTTAGGTGCGGGTGGTGCCTTAGAGCTCCTTGGGGTCAAGTTCTGGGGCAGCCGGAGGTGGTTCGCGACTGAGTCAGGTCTCCCACCCCTGCACTCCTCCACCCCTCTCCTGGCTGCCATCAAATGGTAATGGTAATGCCATCTGGGCCTTGGGTAAGAGCGGCGAGCACGTCCCAAGTCCTCTGCTTCGTACTCCTCCCCTTTTTTTTTCACTTGCACTTGACATCGTCCTCCGCTCAAATTTAGGTCCTGGCTGGTGCAACCGAAGCACCTGGATTCCCGGTGTCCCCAGTCCCGCTGCTGGAACCGCCGGCAACCAGAGGGCGGAGGCGCAGGCGAGGCGGCTGCGGGGAAGGAGCCGCGCGCCGTCGGGTTTCGCGCCGCGCCGCGGGACGGGACCGTCGGCCCCTTTACTCCCCGGACCCTCACCCCGCAGAAACGGGGGTGGCTTGAGGCTGGAAGCGACAGCTTCTTCAGGCCGGTGGAGTGGAGCACCTCAGGGGGAACCGAATCCCACAAGATCCCGGGGCGTCTGGGGTGGCTCTTCGCAGGTTTTGCACCTCAAAGGAAAAGTCTTCACGCTTGTATTCCACCGGCTTTCCACGTCCTAGCCGATTCCAACGACAGCCCTGTGCGTGTCACTGGCTCCCAGTACTCAGATCGTCTTAGACCATGGAACCCAGCAAAAGTGCCCCCCCAACCTTGGCATCCTCGAAGCCCGCCCGCCTTTCTCCAGCGCGGGCTGCTGCGCCCTCGGACGCCTTCGCTCCTGGAGCCACGTACAGCGCGTGGCCACCTGCAGCTTGGCTTTGCGTGGTGTAAGCCGGCTGTTTTATTACCACCATGGTATTAACCGGCCTTTACATTTTGAAGTAACATTTAGGTTGTTTTTCAGCAACTCATTTGTTACATACGTGTTTTTTTCCAGACTACGAGATTTCCACAAGGAAAATCCTAACCAGATTTCTGTTATTCTCCTATTCTTTTTCTTATTATGCATTAAAATGCAGATTTCAAATTACTTCAGGATCAAATTGTTTTAAGAGTAAGTTCAGTGACTAAGCTCAAACATTAGTTTTGACATCTTTACTTAAGATAATCTTTTCCCTGTGCTTTTTTTTTGTAGAATGCTGAAATCAAAATTCGAAAATGAGGTACCCATTTGATCTAAAATATGATTTGTACACAATTAGAGACTCAAAAGATTGAGCAGTTGCAAGGCCTAGTTCACAAGCAACATTGCAGCTTGTTTCTGAGATAGCTATGAAGGGCTGCAAGATTTTTGAAATGATTCATAGTTGAAATAGACATTCTTCATTTGACAACATAGGAACTTTTAAGTTGAGTACTGTTTGTTAGGTCTCTCCTTAATATCATGTTCCTTGGATATACTCAGTAGTCTTTTGTGCTTTCCTCTTATGGGAAAACTTACAATTTACTCATCATGTTTCTTTTAATTTAATTAGGATTCGATTTAAGAAAATACAACCTCTAAAGCTATTTAGAAAATACATTTTATGGCAGCCAAATATTAGAGTAAATAAAGCTTAAAATACATTCACATCTCTTAAGGATTGCTTCCTTCTGAAATAAAAGTTGGAAGTTGTACTTTGGTAAGTTTCTATCTAGTCTTAAATCTAGCCATTACATGAAAGGAATTAGGTATTAAGGCCTACTTTAAAAAAAAAAAAAAAAACATTGCCAAGCATTTTTTAAACTCTTAAAAACTTGGGTTTGTTTTCATGAGGCTATGTACTGATCAATTTTCACTGTAGAACAAAGATCACCATGTATGCCACTTCTTGCATTTCAGGTGTTAAATTTTATGAGATAATATGCAATGCAAAAAGAAAATCATCTGTTTGATACATTTATCATGTAAAAGAAAGCATACAATCACTGCCTTAGAAATAAGAGAAGTAGTAGAATGTTAAGTAGAGCACTTATGTTTTATTCAAAATCCATTTAGAAAGATAGTAACATAAATTACTTCAGAGCAGAGTTTTGGCAAGGTAATTCCTAGGAATGCAAAAAGCTATTCATAAATGTCCAGTTTATGATAATCAATTTATAACATACAGTCTTTACAAAACTATATTGATTATTATTTTAATATTGCCTGTTGGTCAATATGTCATTCAAAATCTTAATATTGGTAACATGTGAAATACTTTTAAGGCATTTCTTTAAATTACAGTGGCCTATTTTATGTCACATCATAATTTCTTCAATCTTCTGAAACATGTTATACTAAGTATATTTTAAATGGCCCTTATTTGTAGTACAGATATTTCAGATTTCAATCTGCAGTTGTTACATTTTTGATTTACATTATAAAAGCCCAGATGTTGTCATATGTTAGCACATGGAATACATTTAGGTATTTCATTTTAATAGAATCCAAATGTAAATATCTAAAGTGTGTACTATCATAGGAATTAGCAGAGGAAATAACTTCATTTCACTGTAATTCTATTGGGATTTTGAGAACATTCAATTAAAAAGAAAGTATATTTCCAATTTATTAAGGCCTTATATTTGTATCAAAATATGAAAAAGTAATACTATTTATATCCTCTGGCAGCCCCTTCCTAATCCACTGCTTTATTAAATACTCTTCTGCTATATCCACTTGATACCAAGCACTATCAAACACTAGGAAATGAAATATTTTTATTTCCCTTTTTAATGTTTGGTGCACTTTCTTAACTGTTTGTGAAAAGTTGATATAGTTCAAAGTTGTTAATTTTAAGTCTAAAACTAACATGGAAACTTGAATTCCTTTATGTGGTATTGATTGAGGTTCAAGTATACCTGAGCGATGAACATGTTGCAAATAAATAATGTATTACAAGAGGTTCAGTGGTTACAACTCTTTATGTTGACTTGAAGTTTAGGAGTAGGATTTTTTTTTTTGATACTACCTTTTATTTTAGAAGAGCTGTATATGACATCAAATATACTAATGAAAGTATGTGTAACAGTGCTGGTGTGTTTGCAGAAGTGGGGGGAGCATTGAGGTAATCTTAGAGCTTTTTCATCTATATCTTTGTTTGAAAACAGTTTTTGTTTGGTTTCAGCTAAATATTTGACAACATGTTCAATGCCTCAGGCAACTTCTTAGGTAATTGTGAAGAACTAAAAATAAAAAGGTAAAAGAACATTGATCAGCTAAAATGTTACAATTTTCATTTAACAAAAAAGAACTATCAATAAGCCATTAATCTTAACTGGTATTAGTGAAAAGACTACAAAGTATTACAGAAAAATTACTTGGTTATATGGCTGAGCAAGAAACTATCGCTCCAATAAATGCAATATTTTATAGATGTCAGTAATCTTTTATGGTGGTTTTCACACAATGTTTTTATATGTTGTTTTAAATTCTTTACTATAGTACAAGTGTTCTGAATTGAATTCTTTTTAAAGATATAGAATACCCAGTTCATTTTGTACATTAGAAATAAGAAATGACTGGAATTCTTGGTTACTAACAAGGGTCTAAACACAACAGAATTTCATAAATCAATTATATGCTCCATTTGAAGATTATAAAGCATAATTAACTTACTTGACACCAACACAAACAATGTTTTGTTTCTTCACAGAACAGGCTATGAGCTGTTTTCAATTATTGCACTGAAATGCTTTCCTCTAAAATTAACAAATGAATGAAGCATTTGCATACTGTACATTGCACTGAGAACAACCCAGAGTGGAGCTATCCAATTGTTTTTCTAATTATATTTTATCTACTTACATAATTTATTTATCACTGAGGAACTAGTGATTACCTAATTATTTTTTTAAACTGAGCAACTTGGTGGAATAAAACATCTTAAGTAATATAATAGTCTTATGAACAATGTGAAATAAACTAATCCTCGGAGATGGCATCCAGAAATTATTAATTCTTAATTTAGAATATGGAGCATATATACCATAGGCTTATTATACCTTTTACTGTGCCATTCCTTACAATGACACAGGAAAAATAGAAACAAACATATAGACAATTAAAATAAATGCTGTCTGGTTATGTAAAGCAAGGGAGAGTTTTAAGAGCGAGAAGGGGATTGCAGAATTCTTATCTGCCTTCCTCACAGATAGCATAGGCAAAAGGCTCCTTGATACAATGTCAAGGGCAATTGCAAAGAATACGTTACATACTCCCCACATATATCCATCACCCATTTACTACGTCTTGAACATTTTTTTAGTTTAAAAGCTTAAACCTAGGCAAAATTCAAATGCTATTGAGAGAACTCACATTCTAAACTGTTATCAATTATTTATGTCTTTAAATGAGGGTCAGAGTGAATGTTGGCAGATGAGAAAGTTCTAGGACACTAAGTAATTAATATGCATGGAAGAGGAACAATTAAGGAGGTAGGATGGGTTTGCTGAAAAAGGGGTGAATCTTTGATCAATAGAAACAAATGTTTTTGTCTACAGTTTTGCCTGCTCAAAATTAATTAGCTAGATAATGCTCCATTTTAACATTAACATTTAATGATGTGTAATACACTTCATTTTATGCCATTTGTTATATCTAGGCAATTATCAGTGCAAATTGTAATGGAAAAAAATGAATCAATTAGAGATTTCAGGTGCAAACTTGGCTTGAATGTAAAATATTCAGATCATGAAAGTCATGCCTATAAAACAAAGTGAAATGTTAGCTTTGATATGTATTTGACAACCAGGTAATTTATTTATCCACATAAATCAAATTAGCCAGATTTTTGCTAAATTTTAGTTTTACTATTCATTGTGTTAATAAATATCATAGTCTATTAAATAATTTTGTAATAGATTTTGGGTCTCTCCCTGCCAATTGGTTAAATTAATAACACATTCCCACACTGTGTGGCAATTAGAACATTTGTCAGTTCAAAATCAACTGGTCAGATAGCCAATCGTGTAACAGTTTAGTTATCTCAAACATAAAGCAGACAGATTTTATTTATTCTTAATGAACTGGTTCCAACCCATTCAAGATTCTGTCCAAAAGCAATATTTAGTAGTTTTTAGGCTAATTCCAAACTGATGAAGATGAATGGATCATCAGTAAGTTTAGCTTCGTAAGTGAAAATAAAGAATGAGGCTCGGCGCCTGTAGCTCAACGGGCTAAGGTGCCAGCCACGTACATCTGAGCTGGCAGGTTCGAATCCAGCCCGGGTCCGCCAAACAACAATGATGGCTGCAACCAAAAAATGGCTGGGCATTGTGGCGGGCGCCTATAGTCCCAGCTACTTGGGAGGCAGAGGCAGGAGACTCGCTTGAGCCCAGGAATTGGAGGTTGCTGTGAGCTGTGATGCCACGCACTCTACCCAGGGCAACAGCTTGAGGCTCTGTCCCAAAAAA
>CAUYRH010072735.1:0-32363 GCA_963574655.1 Perodicticus potto
CGCTGTAGTCCACCCCCCACTCCCACTGCCATCTCTCTGTAGTCTTCCCCCCCTCTCTCTACCATCTTGCTGTAGTCTGCCTCCATCAGGACATGTGTCTATATGTCTACTCCTCACTGCTAGGAGGAAGGAGGGTGTTTAGAATCATCTCTATTCTTGTGTTTGTGGCAAGTCATCTCTGAATTGTTTTTATTCATAATACTCATGACATCAAATACATGGGTTTTTTTCTTCGCATCAACCATCTAATTCTGTGAGCACCAACTAGGTACATACGATTCAATTTAATTCTGACATAAATTATCCAGAATTAGTGTGGACCCCACAGGTTAACCCCTATATAATCACATCTGGTAACTACCTGGCCTTTTAAGTTGTTTCCAAGAAATGATGGATTCTCTGCAAGAAAGAGGAGCTGAGATACTAAAGGCCCCTAGACAAACTTCCTGATGACTCACCTTCCCCTATAATGGGTCCCCAGTGAACACTACCTGCTCCTCCTTTAAAAACCCAAGATCAAGATCTCCCTTAGTCTGAGAGATGGATTTGAGCTACCTTCCCCTCCCAAGGTGTCTCCCACGTTTATTAACAAATTCCTTTCTTCCTTTGCAGTCCTTGTCGCAATAATTGGATCTTTGGGCAACCAGCAGCTGGATCTAGACTGGAATCCCCTTGTGATTTCGACAATGGTCCTGCAAGACTGCTCCTACCTTAGACATGAATTGCAAGCCTGGTTCACCATACTTCTTACTGGCTATAAAGTTGAGGGATGCCTACCAGCCCCTTCTCAGGGTCAGTAATTTGCTAGAACAGCTCACAGATCTCTCTTTTCTTACTATTACCAATTTATCATAAAGGATACAAGCCAGGAACAGCCACATGGAGGAGATGAACGGGGCAATGTTCATCTCCCATGAACATTGGGGATGGCGGATGAGCTCCCATGCCCTCTTGGGCCTCCACCCTCCCACCACCTTTGTTAGGTAGCTAGTTAGGAAGAGCTGTCTTGGGAAGGAGAGCAAGGCCGGGCCCTCAGGACTCCATCTACGTGCTGCCTGCCTTAGTTTTGTCCCAAGTGATTGTTCACACTGGGAAGAAGAACACTTCCTACCAATCTACCAATCAGAAGTTAGCCTGCCAATTGCAAAAGGATGTAGTGTAGACTCTCTAGCCTACCAACAAGTGTACAGTAGAGTCTTGAAGGTGACCTAGAACAGCCTTAAGACTAATTGTCATGTCATTAACTTAAATCTACATTATCACCCACAATAGGCTCTCAGAGAGGCTGGTGGTAGATCTGCATAACAGTAAGACTGGTTCCAAGGTGACCTCTGAACCAGGCAGTATAAAAGAGAACCACTGGCCATAACCTTACCTTAGCCTCTTGGTCTCCTGGCCTACTTGTCTTAGCAATGGAGACCATGCTATCTATGGTGAACTGAATTTAAAGTAGTTCCCCCAGTAATCTCTAGCACATTACTGGGTTTTCTTTCCTTCAGGAGTGCCTGAAATTGTCTTATTTGTTCTTTTTTTTTTTTTTTAACTGGATTACCCCCATTAACTGTATGGCCCATAAGAAGACATGTTTTTTCTTTGATTCATAGCCAAATCTGAAGTGCCCAGAACAGTGCCTGAAACATAGCAGGTGCTCAGAAACAATTTAGTGGCTGACTGACTAACTGAATGGGTTAATATTGCCAAAGGCATGATAATGTAAATTCCAAACTTAAAGCGGCGATCTTGGCTCAAGAAATAAATTCTACATCTCTCCTAGAAGGTGGAATCAGTTATGGGGCAGGGAATGTTTGTTTATGTTAATAGGCTATAAAAGGAAGACTCAGAAAGATAATGTGATAATAAGAAACATATAGTTGGGGCGGCACCTGTGGCTCAGTTGGTAGGGCACCGGCCCCATATACCGAGGGTGGCAGGTTCAAGCCCGGCCCCCCACCAAACTGCCACAAAAAAAGAGCCGGGCGTTGTGGCAGGTGCCTGTAGTCCCAACTACTCGGAAGGTTGAGGCAAGAGAATCGCCTAAGCCCAGGAGTTAGAGGTTGCTGTGAGCAGTGTGACGCCATGGCACTCTAATGAGGATGACAAAGTGAGACTCTGTCTCTAAAAAAAAAAAAGAAATATATAGCTGGATTTCGTTCCTGACATAGCCCTTCTAAAACCCTATCATAGTATCCACTATTATACACTTGATTACTCAGCATTCCAGGGTGAAATGCCCCAACATATCTAGCTTTGTAAACTTTTTTACTCTGTAAACCTATCTTTCTCTTCCTCAATGACTTTGTTTCATGCTTGCCTTACTTTGGGGTACCTGGTCATTATTTGACAAGGAGTGTTCCAAGAATGGAGGACCCCAAGTCAATACCTCCTCAGCCCTCTTCTCAACTTCTTTTAAAACTCTATAAATACTGTACAGGAATACAGAGCACGGTGTATGGGACAAAATGGACATTCATTCATCCATTGACATTTACTGACCAACTCCTATGCGCCAGGCATTAGGATATGCACTGCCTAAGTTTTAGCTTTCTTCTCCTTCTTAAATAAGTATTGCATGTTTGCTTGCTGGCCATGAGTTTAGTATAAAAGAAATAAAATTCTGACAAGTGGCCTCATAATTTAGACAAAGAAAAAAAATCACTATAGTTCAAAATTTTAGATCAAAAGTTATGACCTTATAGGACCTCATAAGAACCCATCTCTAACTCTTCTTAAATTTTAAATTTCCCTTCAAGCATAGTTTCTGTTGGCTAATGCTCTTGTCTTTTTTCCTTTCTTGCCTTCTCTGATACCCCATTGAAAAGAGACAATTGCTCATTATTAAGTGTAGTCAACCACATGCATTTTGTAATATTTACCTCCAAATATAAGCAAGGTGAGTAATTTATATCTAATAAGAGCCTCTAGAAATGGGTGCTTAGGCAATCACTTGTGAACATACTTGATATGACTTGGTTCACTTTTCTTTTGCAATAATGAGAATGGTGAGTGGGTGTGGGTGTGTACCTGAAGTCCCAGCTACTGAGGAGGCTGAGGTGGGGGGAGGACTGCTTGATCCCAGGAGTCCAAGGATGTACAGTGATATGATCACACCTGTGAATAGGCAGTGCTTTCCAGCCTGAGCAACAAAACTAGACCATTTCTTAAAAAAAGAAAAATAAATAAAAATAACACATTTTAAAGAAGAGAGCAAGGGAGACATATATTTCACATTGTGGTGAAAGACCCCAAGCTTTGAGGTTTGATCTGGCCTGGAGTCCTACTCTTCCATTTGCTTTCTGAGTGAATGTAGGTGAGTTACTTAATCTTTTTCAGCTGGAAACCATAGCTCCATCACTACATTTTAGGGCTATAGCGGGAACTAGAGATATTCTATGAACATTGTCTGGCATGTACTAGGCACTTAATTCATGGAAGTATTTACCACTATTCTAGTCATGTCCAGTAATCTACATAAGCTCTTGGGTCTATTTATGGTTGCCCCTGAACATTACCACTTTTGGTATGAATGCACTTGTAAATATAAACCTAGTGTCCTCCAAATGCAAAGGGGGAAAAAAACCAAGTAAGATTACATTGCATAAAAGAGAGTGGCTGGAATTCAAGCTGTGTGATATGAAACAGATTAACTACCATGGGCTGTTGATGAGGTCATAAACCTAAAATAATTTGGCAGAGCTAAACCAGACCAGCATCAGAAGACTTTTGAACTGCCACATAGCACAAAAGGTAGTTCTCCTTATGGCCAAATATAGATGTTGACTCACCCAGTCTGGGTTAAACATCTGAGGAACAAAGTGATATCATCCAAGGAGGCAGGATGACATCATTCAGCAAATGTTTCTCCTCTGTCTGGTTTTGGGGATTAGACCTTTTTAGTTCCTATTTCTCATAATTTCCATTGGTTAATCTTAAGTACTACCCTCTTTGAGAGACACAACATCAGCTCCTATCTTTACATTTCCTGTACATTATAAATATTTTTCCTTGTCTGAGACAGTATCTGGTTTCCACCCTAATCATTCTATTGAAATTGTCCTCAAGGGAGCCACTAAAAATGGTCTAGTGGCTCAACCCCATGGATTTTTTTAGTTTTCTTCTGGAACTGACACTGTTAATCAACCCCTTCTCCTTGTCCCTCTCCTACTTTGCTTCCCTGTGCTTGTCTCATGACTCCTTCGATTCTAAAGGTCACTTCTTATGAGCCTCCTTCATTCGTTCTTTTCCACAACTCACCATCAGACATTCTCCAGAGCTACGATCCTCGTCCTCCTCTCGGCTACCAGAGCTCCCATTTTCCCACTCTCATGCACTTCTGCCATGACCTTCCCCTAGACTGAAACTGTTCAGGTCACTTCCCCAACCAAGAACCTTCCACTTTCTCCTTTGCTTTTGGGAAAACATCCGCACAGTCTTAGAAGACTATTAAATGTGTCATCACCTGATCTCAGCAGATCTTTTGGGCTTCACCTCTCGCCACTGAGCTTCTCTGCCCCTGTTCATGCTGTTTCTTTATCTGCCTACTCTCTGCCTCCTACAAGAATCTTGGAGATCCTCCAAGATCCAATTCAAATGTCACTTCTGCAAAATCTTCCCTAGCACCATCTCCCCTGCTGCCCCGCTGGCATTAGTGGCTTCCTCACAGTCCCAGTAACATTTTTTTTCTTTGCTACAAGTGTAGTTCTTCTCACATCTTTTTACTGTCTGTTCTGTACTTATCTATTTCTTTAGGTGGTGACTTCTCGAGAACAGTGACATTACTTTCTTTGTCTTACTATTATTCAAACTAACCAGCCCAGTACCCAGAAGATAATTATGTCCTCAGTAAATGTCTTTTGATTTGAAGTGAACCAATTTTTCAAAGATCAGTCTTCTAATCAGGTCCAGTTGCTTCACTACTTAAAACACAAGAGAAAAAGACCCAAAGAGAGAGAGAAAATGAACTTCTGTCATCAGCTCATTGTATCTCAGACCACATTTAGGCTTTGGAGCCAAAGCTCTTCTCCACTCTCTATACTTAATTGAACTGTGGGCATAGAAAGGTGTTCCATGCTTTTTTTTATGCATAACCAACTGCCTGGTCAGCTAGAATCCAATGCAGAATCAGCAGAAAGAATCAGGATGTCTACCTACTTCAATAAGTTGAGTCAGCTCTTCTCTGACACCAGAGTATCATTTAGTAAATCTCTTCAGCCAGGAGATTATATACAGCCTGGATATATGTTGTACCAGATGCCCATAAGCTCTAATTTTGTTCAGCAAAATAAACAGTTACTGAAAACTAAGCCTGGCTAGCCTGGTGCCTGGAGTCCCAGTTACTCGGGAGGCTGAGGTAAGAGGATTGCTTGAGTCTAGGAGTTTGAAGTTGCTGTGAGCTATGATGATGCCACAGCACTCTACCCAAGATGACAGAGTAAGAAACAAACAAAAAAACCCAACTAAGCCAGGGTCAACTCAAACATACCTTGTTGCCAAGCCAGACAGAAACAAGCCTCATTCCAGTTATTGCAAAAAGCACGGCTTTTCGACTTTCTGCAGCTAGACTCAGTTAAGATCTACTTCACCAATGATCTCTGTATAGGAATATCTAGTGGAATTTTTAGCTCAGGATTTCATAAAGGCAACAGAAAAAAAATCTGTTGTGAATAACTAAATCACCACTGCTTGATAAGGGTGAATATAATTTACAATATATATTTATATAATATGTAATACACATTGAGCAATAGAATGTATATGTCACACACTGACTCAAGCCTTATATGGACTATCTCATCTCTTCACAGTAACCCCATGAGGGTGGAACTATTATAAGCACCAGTTTGTAGATGAGGAAACTGAAGGTCAAAGGTCAAGTAACTCCTACTGTCACAGAGCTACTGAGCAAGGAGCCTGGGTCAAAGGCTGACACCCTAAGCAATGTGGGTAATGAAATGTCCCTGCCAAGCAAGGTCTTATACTCCACGTGTGTACCTTTGTCTAGCCCAGTCTTAAGACTCTTAAGTCCTTAGACTGCAGCTTTGTCTGTTATATCTACAGAAGACTTTCTTTCTTTTTGAAGTAGAAAAGGGAACAGGAAAAGGAAAGATGCCAAGGAAATCAAATTACATAAATGCATAGTTTTCTGCTCAAACCTCAGCTGACAGCTATGTGTGGATAAGAGGAAGCTATGCTTGAAGCCCTGCAGGTCCTTCACCCAGAGGGGCTGGTCCGGCTGCATCATAGCAGAAACAAGGCTCCCTTCCCCTGGATCTCTCCTCTCCCTTCCCAGGGGAACTCTGCACAGGATTGTCAAAAACCATCAAGTGATTGTTTTATTTATATGGACATTTCTTTTGTAAGCTAGCATTTTTCCTTCACTTTTTTTTCCAGTTTCTACTGTAAAAATACTCTTATGCTATATTTGAAGAGGATGGGCCAAAACATTAATTGCTTATCTAACCTATCCTATTCTATTTTTTTTTTTTTTTTTTAGCGACAGATTCTCACTTTACCGCCCTTGGTAAAGTGCCGTGGCGTTACAGCCTACAGCAACCTCCAACTCCTGGAGGTTGGAATCGCTCAAGCGATTCTTTTGCCTCAGTCTCCCAAGTAGCTGGGACCACAGGTGTCCACCAGAATGCCCAGCTATTTTTTTGTTGTTGTTGCAGTTTGGCTGGGGGTGGGGGGAGGGTTCAAACCCGCCACCCTGGGTATATGGAGCCACAGGCACTACCTATCCTATTCTTTTTTAAATCTTTTTTTGCAGTTTTTGGCCAGGGCTGGGCTTGAACCCGCCACCTCTGGCATTTGGGGCCGGCGCCCCACTCCTTTGAGCCACAGGCGCCGCCTTACCTATCCTATTCTTAACAGAACTCCCAAGAACCATGCTGTACCTTTTTCCTCCCATGATAGGCTACCTAAAAATACTTCTTTCAACTGCAAATTCTTATTCTCCAGGCATCATCAGTCTGCTCTTGAGAAAGGTGGATTCTGCATTGTGTCTCTAAGAATGAATGATACTGCCTCTGAAACAAAAGATAGAGACTATCATTTAAAATAGAATTAAAATAAAATAATTAAGTACAAAAAATTAATGCATTCTGTTAACTAAAATTACACCCGAAAAAATCTTAGGTAGAATGTTAACAATCCTTAAATGATGGTATGGTAAAACACAAGACATTTGACACACACTATATTGCTGAGGGTGAAGGAAAACAAACATTCTCATATATTGCTGGTAAGAGCATCAGTTGTTAACACTTTTGATAGAGAGCCATTTGGCAATAACTATTAGCATAATAAATGCATTTACAGCTCATTCGTAAGTGATTTATGGTAGCATTATTTTGTAACAGCAAAAAATTGCATCTAAATATCCATCGATAAAGTATATATAGTGCAAACCTAATAAAGATTGAGAAAGCTCTATTGGTGATAGGGAATGAGGTCTAAACTCTTTGCGTGTGCGTAAGTATACAGTGATATGCTGGTAAATATTCAACAACCAGCCCCCCAAGTGCAGTTCCATAAATGTTGGTTAACAAGCAAGATTATATTGAAAAAATTAGACATATTTTGGAGCTTCACTGGTGCATCAGTGATGTTCGTGACTTCTTTGCTGAATCAGATAATTAGGAGTCCTGGAAGGATATGTCTTCAATTTTTTGTTCTATGCATAATTATAAACTTTTAAGTTTAATTTGTATTGTTAACATTGTCACCACCCTTTTTATAAGTTTAGCCAATCAACAACAAAAAAATTAAGTCCTGATTTGTATCTTCTGCTGATTTTTGTGGTGAAAATATGACCATGTTGTCCCATTTCAAGATATGAATGTGCCATCATGGATTACGGACATACCAATATGCACATTGTTGTGTAATATTTCTACAATAGATGCAAATAATCTCAAAAGCACAATAATGTAAAGTGTACTAAAATAATTAGGAAGTGATGAATTATTTATCTTTGGTGACTTTTATTATATAAAGTGGCAAAATAATGACAAAGTTTAATAACCAGCTCACAAAATTTCTATAAAGAACTAGCTCTAATGAGTTGGTACGAGCTGGCACTGTTGCCCTGTGTATATGGCTAGGAGCCTGAGGCATGAGGATCACTTGAGCCAAGGAGTGAGAAGTTGCAGTGAGCTACGATGATATCACTGCATTCTACCCCAGGTGCCAGAGTGAGGCCCTGTCTCAAAACCAAATTAATTAATTAACTAATTTTAAACAGGAAGATTGAAGCAGTTTGCTTTTCATGGAGTGACAATGGTGTATAGGATTGCCTCCAGGTTACATTAATTCTCCCATTTTCTGTCCCAGAGAACATTCCACAAAAGTTTCATTGGTCTACTATTTTGAGGATACACAATAATGAACAAAATGTGACATACACTGTTAATGCCTTGATGAAACATAAATAATCCAGAAGGTAAGAAGTTAACCCCACAAACATCCAGAGGCCTGCCAGATGAGTGCAAGGCACACACAGATGTCCCCGTAAGTAATGGGTTGCCTACTACATCTTTTACTTCCTGCCTATGAAAAAGAAGCATGCCTCTTGTTAGTAGTTGTGCTTGCAGAGCATTGCACACTGGTGTACCCTGCTTCAATCCACTTATAAGCAGACTTGGAAGGTTGCTAGCTGTGGAGTGTAGTCCAAAACAAGAGAAGGCTGGGCAGTGGGCCCAGTTTTCAGTAACAGCAAGCTTGCCGCTTGAGCCATAAAATCCAGCAAATCCCGTGGTAGCAGGGGTACCTGTGGAAGAAAAAGAGGCCATGGGGGGAGGGGCACTCTGGGAGGCCAAGGTGGGTAGATTGCTTGAGTTCAGGAGTTCCAGACCAGCATGAGCAAGAGCAAGATCCTCTCTCTCCCCAAAATAGAAAAACTAGCCAGGTGTAGCGGCACACACCTGTAGTCCCAGCTACTTGGGAGGCTGAGACAAGAGGATTGCTTGAGCCCAAGAGTTTGAGGTTTCTGTGAGCTATGATGTCACAGCACTCTATCCAGAGTGCCAGAGTAAGACTCTGTCTCAAAAAAAAAAAAAAAAAAAAAAAGGTGATGTGAGTTTTAGAACTAGTCCAACAGGACTTCAGTGCAGACCCCTACAGTGCTACAGAAAATGATACATCATTCAAAATGCAGCTCCCAGCTTAGCACCCGTAGTTCAGTGCTTAGGGCACCAGCCACATAAACCAGGGCTGGGGAGTTCGAACCCAGCCTGGGCCTGCTAAACAACGATGACAATGGCAACAAAAAAGTAGTTGGGCATTGTAGTGGATGCCTGTAGTCCCAGCTACTTGGGAGGCTGTGACAAGAGAATCACTTAAGCCCAAGAATTGGAGGTTGCTGCGAGCTATGATGCCACAGCACTCTACCGAGGGTGACATAGTAAAACTCTGGCTCAAACAGAAAAAACAAAAAAAAACAAAATGCAGCTCCCGGCAGGCTACTGGGTCCTGATATAGTCTGAGTACCTAACTATAGGATCCCAAGTGGCTGTGTGGCCAGAATAGCCTTGTGAAGGGGTGCTCTCACAGCCCTGAGAAGATAGGTGGGCACAGCTACCTACTGTGACAGAGAATCAGTACATCGGAGATTGTGCTTGAGCAGGTGCAGACGGCACAAATGAGCTGCAGGAAGGTGGCCAGATCCCAAGAGCCCCATGTTGTCACCCCGGCATCTCTTCCTGAGCTCTCACCTATGACCTCGTGTGGTTTTCCGGTGAGCTGCTAACAGAGGAAGAAAGACTGAAGCTTCATTCAAAAATGGGTCAGCTTGACAAAGTTGGTACGAGCTGATAACAGACTGCTGCCCACAACCTTCCCTTCAGGGGTGATCTTGAAAGACCATGGTGTGGGCAAAAACTGTGGTAAAGGCAAATCCTCCCAATGGGAAGGCCACTTTTTGACATCACTGAATTGCTTTTGTATTTATTCATGTGTTAACTTTCATAAGTGTATTACCTCCACCCACAGATTTATATAGGGTAGGACTTAAACATATTTTTATTCAGTGTTGTTTAAATAAGAGAGATTTAAATCACACCATCAGTTAAAAAATTAAGCTTTTAGATGTTGTTATTAATGATGCTAATAGGAAAAAATAGAAGGAGAAGACTTCTAAGACCATATGGAAATCATGCACAAGAAGTGACAGGCTCTTTGAGAATTCTATTATTGCCTCAGCAAGAGGAGATTCTGTAAGCCTTGGCAAAACAGCAAAAAGGCAAACTGAAATAGCACAAAGATATCAGCATTTCAGAAACAAACAAATGTGGCTTTAAAGGCTGGGTGCAGTGGCTAACGCCTGCCATCCCAGCCCTCTGGGAGGCTGAGGACGGTGGATTGCCTGAGCTCACAGGTGCAAGACCAGCCTGATCCAGAGTGAGACCCTGTCTTTAAAGATAGCCGGGCCTTGTGGCGGGCACCTATAGTCCCAGCTACGTGGGAAGCTGAGGCAAGAGAATCGCTTGAGCCCAAGAGTCTGAGGTTGCTGTGAGCTATGATGTCACGGTAATCTACTGAGGGTGACAAAGTGAGACTCTGTCTCCTCTTGCTGAAGCAATAACAGAATTCTCAAAGAGTATATCACTTCTTGTGCATGATTTCCATATGGTCTTGGAAGTCTTCCCCCTTCTATTTCCTATTAACATCTTTTTTTTTTTTTTTTTAGACAGAATCTCACTGTGCCGCCCTCAGTAGAGTGCTATGGCGTCACAGCTCACAGCAACCTCAAACTCTTCGGCTCAAGTGATTCTCTTGCCTCAGCCTCCCAAGTAGCTGGGACTATAGGCGCCCACCACAACGCCTGGCTACTTTTTGTTGCAGTTGTCATATTGTTTAGCAGGCCCAGGCCAGGCTCGAACCTGCCACCTTCGGTGTATGTGGCTGGCACCGTAACAACTGTGCTACAGGTGCGGAGCCTCCTATTAACATTATTAATAACAGCTAAATGTTTAATTTTTTAACCAATGGTGTACTTTAAATCCCTCTTCAAGCCAAGGCTTTAAGTCTGCCATTTACTGAGTATACTTGTATGACTTTGGAAAAGTTAGTTAACCTGTCTGAACCTCAGTTTCCTCCTTTGTAAAATCAAGTTGATGATACCTTAACTAGGTTCTTGACCTGTGTGTCAAGTACAGTTGTGCAGCTTGTGAACTGCACAAAGGTACTTTGGAGGGGAGGAGAGAAGGGAGGGGCTGGCATCCCACTTGGGCTCAGATCGCTGGTCAGCACTTCCATCGTAGGAGTATCTATTTCTCGTGTGTGCCAGGCCCCCTGTAGGTTACCTCAGGCCTGGTGGTTGCAAGGATTTAAAAGAGATTACACGTGTAAAGCATTTAGTAAGTAGCTGCTGTTGCATTCTGTTGTCAGTTACGGAAAGCCTAAGCTGCAGATGTCAGAGGCCACCTGTTGTGGTGAAGACAGTCACACAGCAAGGGCAGAACTCAGACAGAGTTTGCTTCTCCCAGCGACTATAAGGACACAGGGGCAAAGGACCTCTGGTTATTCCTGGCACTTAGCATACAATAAATATTTGCTGAATGAGTGACTAGAAGAATCATTTTCCTTTTTTTCTAACGAAGTAACAATAATAAAGCATCTTTGAAAATATTTGCTTGGATGTCTTCTTGATTATCTTCTTATAGTTTGGTCTCAGTTTGCCAGGGCTTGAAATGAGTTTATTGTCAGTTTTCAGGCCACTTACAGGATAAATTTGGGTCGGTGTTCAGAGCACATTGTTCAGAGTAAATTTAGAAAGGGAATCCTCCTACAGTGAAACCAAGCGATAACAACCCCATGGAGCCTCCAAGTTTATCTCATTGTGTTTGCCATGCAAACAGACTCTGTCTCTCAGCCCTGTGGAAGTAAAACTAAACCTCCCGTTTGTGTTACATTGATAAAACTTAAGTATGATTTCTTTAGAGCTTTTAGCCAACGCTTATCTCTTCACTTTCTTTTAGACTATGCAGGATAAGTCTGGTTCTCTACATGAAGCTTGCTAAACTGTCTGGTGAGGACAGCAACTCTTATAGAACTGGGAGAAAGTGCCTGGAGAGGTGGGTTTCTGTTCCAGATGGGACCAGCAGAGGACCCTGGTCTCCTCTCCCTTCTCCAAGGTGCAGTGGGACTCGGGCCAAAGCAGCACAGTGAAGTCCCAGAACAGTCCCCTTTGGTGGTAAAGAGAGGATGCAGCCAAGGTGTTATGGAAACAAAGTCTTTCCCTAAACAAAACGTCTTGTGGATTCCAGCAACAAATTTAATTTTCAGTTCAACAAACTTAATTTTCCTGTAATTGCTTCTGATTTCGGAATAATAGGTCTGAAGTAGCTCCAACATACGATAGGATGCAATAAAATACAATCTGCCCTATTCCTGTCGGCCCTGTTTTGTTTGTGCGCTCTCCCTTGTTCCAGTGCCTGGCTGAATTCCCGTCTTTCCCCCAGCTCACCGCTGGCAGGGCTTGTAAACTTGTCAGAATTAAACCTTAGATGTTGTGCTTCTGGTTTTAAAGAGCACTGAGAACTCCAGCTCCTGTAACTGTTACAGGAAAATTCCCCCACAGAAGGACAGCGTCTGTGAGGATAAGGACACTTTGTTCTTCCTTGGAACGACTGATCCGTCCTTAAACAGGCCTGCCTGGCAACCCCCGAGACTTCTGAAGGGTTCTGTCCTGGGAGCCTTCTTTAGTTCCTCCCAGCGTGTCTCATTGGAACAGCAGGCTGGGCCTTTGTTGGTTTTGACTGTCGGTTTTAAGGCTGATTTTAGAATAGACTGCTCTGAAATCAATCTTTACATTCACTAACTTTGAAGGAAAACAAGCAGTTTTATGTTATTGTTTCTCTATGAGAAGATTTCTTAGGATTAGCTATATTAAAGCCCAAACAGCAAACATTTAAAAGAGCACATTACTGTAAATGGGTTTTAAAAATCTTTTCTCAGTTGAATTATGTTAACTGGATTTACTTCACAGCAAAATGGTGAAAGGAAGAAAATTACGTTTCGCAAAATAATTGTTATGGAATAGTGCATTATAAAATCAAAAGATTTGAATAGAGGGGAATACTGATTTCTTCAGATAAGGTCTGCCATTTTTTTCTTCTGACACAATAAGGCCTGGCATTCTGTCCCTGATCTATGGAGAAGTTCTAGGTTCCTTTAATTTCAAAAAGCTTCCCAATGCCTCCCAAATTCTCATTCTGGTATACTCCATGCTGCACCATTAGCCCACAAGTCTCTTTTCACAGATTACCCAGATACAAGAGAAAGAGGCCTTATAAAAGAAGAGTCGAGAGCGTGGTCCTGGATGTGAGCCTAGCTCTACTAGACTCTTAGTTCCTGTAAAACGCTGGCATGTTGCTTAAGCTGTCCACGCCTCATTTTCTAATCAGTAAAATGGGACTAGTAAGTGTATTTCCCTCATTGAGTTAATAAAAGGATTAAATTAGTTAATATTTCTGAAGTGCTTAGAATTGTGCCTGACAGGAAGTACTACATAAGTGTTGCTAAATAAAATTTTATCTTAGTCTAATCCTAACTTACTTTTTCTCTCCAAAATCAAAAGGATTTATATCCCATAAATCTATTGAAATTGTTAATCATTTTTAATGCCTTCTATATAAGTAACATATCTAATAAGTATCTTCATCATAAATTATAAGCAACAAACTTGGATCTAATAATAAACTCATTGCTGGCTCGGCGCCTGTGGCTCAACGGGCTAAGGCGCCAGCCATGTACACCTGAGCTGGCGGGTTCGAATCCAGCCTGGGCCCGCCAAACAACAATGACGGCTGCAACCAAAAAATGCCCAGGCGTTGTGGCGGGCACCTGTAGTCCCAGCTACTTGGGACGCAGAGGCAGGAGACTCGCTTGAGCCCAGGAATTGGAGGTTGCTGTGATGCCATAGCACTCTCTCCAGGGTGACAGCTTGAGGCTCTGTCTCAAAAAAAAAAAAAAAACAACATGGGAATAAACTTGACCAACTTTAACAACAACAAAAAAATAATAAAAAAAATAAACTCATTGCTAAAATATTGAGATAATATTTAATTTTAAAAAATGAAATATAAGGCCAGGAGCAGTGGCTCACACCTATGATCCTAGTATTCTGGGAGGCCCAGGCAGGAGGATCACTTGAACTCAGGAATACTAGACCAGTCTGAGGAAGACCAAGACCCTGTCTCTACTGAAAATAGAAAAATTAGCTGGGCATTGGGGTAGGCACCTGTAGTTCCAGGTACGTGGGGGGCTGAGCCAGGAGAACGGCTTGATCTAGGATGACGCCACAACACTCTACCCAGGGTGACAGAGCGAAGGCTCTATATTGATATATAAATTTTATACATAAATTTATATTTTATATAGTATATATAAGTTTATTTTTGATGTGTTTAAGTGAAAAAAGCAGGTTACATAAAATAATATGCATTATTATTCCATTTTTATGAAAACAATATGTGTTATAGAAAAAGGCAACAAAAGTTTGGGCAGGTAGATTCCAAAATGTCCACAGGTGTTATTTTCATGTGATAAAATTGAGGGGTAGGGGTTATTTTCTTCTTTTTAAAAAATCTAGATCTTTTAAATTATCTCCAAGAGTACTTATTACTTATAAAGATAATCTAAAATTTATTAATAAAAATATAATTTTAGAGATGTGGAAATTTATTTCTCTCCATAGGAATCTCTAAGAAAAATGAAGAAAATATATTTTATTCCTTTAGTTAAATATAATCAAAATTTCCATAATCTTCAAATTTAACAAGGATGAGATTTTGTAACCCCCTTGGTTTAGCTAATCTAAGATGTGAAAAGGTATTTTAAATAATATTGTATTTTGAGACACAGTCTCACTTTGTTGCTCTTGATAAGAGTCCCATGCCATCCCAGCTCATAGCAAACTCAGACTTTTGGGCTTTAAGCGATTCTCTTGCCTCAGCTTCCCCAGCAGCTGGGACTACAGGCGCCCGCCACAATGATCAGCTACTTTTTCTTTTTGGGGTGGGGTGGGGGAAATGTCTCACTCTAGCTCAGGCTGGTCTTGACCTCATGCGCTCAAGCAATCCACCTGCCTTGGCTTCCCAAGGCAGGGAAGGATTACAAGCGTGAACCACAGCACCCTGCCTGTTCTACTTTTCATGTTACATTAGTTGTGAGGAACTAGCTTGACGTTGGTTTGTTTTATATCGCAAAGCTTACAAAACAACTTGTTATACTCAATTTGAAAACTGAGGTAGATATTTTGCAGATAAAATAAGTTTTTTCAATCTAGCAAATGACAAAAAGTTTTAAATGAGGGTGGCACCTATGGCTCAGTGAGTAGGGCGCCGGACCCACATACCAAGGGTGGCGGGTTCGAACCCGGCCCCGGCCAAACTGCAACAACAAAAATAAATAATAATAATAGCTGGGCCTTGTGGCAGGCGCCTGTAGTCCCAGCTACTCGGGAGGCTGAGGCAAGAGAATCGCCTAAGCCCAATTGCTGGAAGTTGCTGTGAGCTGTGATGACCCAGCACACTACCAAGGGTGACAAAGTGAGACTCTGTCTCTTAAAAAAAGCCCCAAAAGCAAAACTTTGGATATTATACCTGCTCAAAAGCAAAATAAATTTTTTAAAGAGTTTTAAATGATTATTTAAGAGGAAAAGATAGATGACTACTTAAATTGAATAAATTTGCCAAGAGCCAGAGAGAAAAGTTACATTATATACCATCTTACCATTACTATCATTAGGAAGATTTTATTAGGTCACTTCTGATTTTTGTCCTTCTTCAAGTGTATCTTTGTGTCTCCTCAAATTGGGTTTTCGGTTTCTTCCAATTTCGTGTGTGGCTTCTGTAAAATCTGTGTTTTCCTCCTTTCTTTTTTTTCCACAATGGGGATTATCTTTTCTCTCTCTTACTAAGAATCATAAACCTAAAAGCCACAATGAAACAGTCCGTCAGGAAGCTATTATACTGATAGACTTAACATGTACAGATTTGAGGGAAGTCAGTTGATTTTTATTTATTGAGACAGAGTCTCACTTTGTTATCCTTGGTAGAGTGCCCTGGTGTCTCAGCTCACAGCAACCTCAAACTCTGGGGCTCAAGTGATCCTCTTGCCTCTATTGGCTTTTTCCTTTATCTCATTAATTTGATATTTTTGCTATCAACACATCATTTTAGTCTATAGAAATCATTAGGAATCTGTCACTTTACCTACTACCCTCCTACTTTTGTGTCATTGACAAATATGAAAATAATTTCATCAAAGCCTTCATTTAGATCATTAGTAAAAATGCTGGATATTTTGCAGGATATGGTGAGGCTGGCTAAGAAACAAGGAATAAAAGCAATGTGGCTTATGAACACAACTCCAGTGAAAAGACAAGAGAAGAAAAAGTAAGAGCCTTTGGAAGCAGGGCAAACTTAACAGCTAGTGCACAGCTGCAAGGGCAGCCAATGAGAAAAGAGAGAACTCAACCATTCTGTATATCAAAAGCAGTACCTGCCAGTCTGGCCGGGTTCAAACTAATAGCCTCAGTGTATTTGGCCAGTGCCCTACCCACTGAGCTCTGGGCGCCGCCATAAAAGCAAGTCTCTTTAAAAAAAAAAAAAAAAAAGGCTCAGCGCCTGTAGCTCAGCAGCTAGGGTGCCAGCCACATACACTGGAGCCAGCAGGTTCGAACCCAGCCTAGGCCTGCCATACAACAATGACAACTGCAACAACAAAATAGAGTATTGTGGCGAGCGCCTGTAGTCCCAGCTACTTGGGAGGCGGAGGCAAAAGAATCACTTAAGCCTTGGGTGGTGCCTGTAGCTCAGTGGGCAGGGCACTGGCCATATACTGAGGGTAGCGGGTTCAAACCCGGCCCCAGTCAAAGTGCAACAAAAAAGTAGCCAGGCATTGTGGTGGGTGCCTGTAGTCCCAGCTACTCGGGAGGCCGAGGCAAGGGAATCACCTAAGCCCAAGAGTTGGAGATTGCTGTGAGCTGTGTGATGCCATGGCACGCTACTGTAGGCTATAAGGTGAAACTGTCTCTACAAAAAAAAAAGACTCGCTTAAGCCCAAAAGTTTGAGGTTGCTGTGAGCTGTGAAGCCACATCACTCTACCAAGGGTGACACAGTGAGACGCTGTCTCACAAAAAGAAAAAGGCTGGCGCAGTGGCTCACACCTGTAATCCTAGCACTCTGGGAGAATGAAGCAGATGGAGTTCGAGACCAGCCTGAACAAGAATGAGACCCCATCTCTACTAAAATTAGAAAAACTAGCCAAGCATTGTGGCAGGCACCTATAGTCCCAGCTACTTGGGAGGCTGAGGCAAGAGAATCACTGGAACCAAGGAATCTGAGGTTGCTGTGAACTATGAGGCCATGGCACTCTACCCAGGGTGACTGAGTGAGACTCTGTCTCAAAAAACTAAAGCAGTACCCATGGTGAGAAATGGTAGAATAGGGCAAATCTAATAAATCCATATAAGACTTGGATGGAATATAAAGGGGAGCTATAAATGAAACTGTAAAAGGTAGCATTTTGGTGCCACGTACGTTTGCCTGAAACATTAGAGTGAAAATAGCACGCTTTTCACAGCCAATTTAAAGATGGAAGGAAGATTTGATGCTTGAATCTATCTGTATGTATACTAGCCTATGAGATACCTCTGTGCAAATACAAAAAAAAAAAAAGTGATTCTTCTTTCAGGCTGACATAGACCGACACAAGGATTTAGGACTTGGCAAGGAGCGCCCAAGTTGAACTGTGGCCCTCACTTGCCCCCTTAGCCAGGTATCCCTGTGTGCTGATCAAGTGTGGTTTGCCGGCGCTCTCCAAACCCTGTTTCGCCTTTGCTAGGTGGCTCCCCTAAGCTCTGACGATAGGGGTGCTAGAGGGAGACTGAAGAGTTGGAGGAGGAAGTAGTAACTCGCTTCTTCTCTCAGCTTTCTGTTTGCTTGTGGTTCTTGCCAGTGACACCCTCTGAAAGGCAGTCGGATCCAGCGTGCTGTTTTCCTAACACGTGCAGAACTAGCTGCATGGTACTCTCTCCCAGAGACACCAGCCCCAAACCCCTCCTCAGAGGTGGGTCCCTGCTCCAGGAGAAACCTTCTCCCAACTCAGAGACAGGAACACAGCTGAGCAGCACTCTCTCCTCAGTTGTCAGAGCGCCTCCATGCAGCACTCCCCTAAGTTTCTATGTTTTAATAATCCCAACCTCATGCCTTTTTCCCTTTCTTCTGGAGGTAATTAACAATTTTCTGCAATTGTTACCTCTATGATATTTCAGATTTCTCTTTTTACATCTTTGGTTACCAGGTTACCAACTTTATACCTACTTGACAATTCTTGACATGAAATTATCTTTATTCAAGTTACTTTCTATAGTTTCTGTCTCTTGACTGAACCTCAACTGGTACAAAGAGGAAGATGAATTAGAGCAAAAAAGAAAGCATCACAATCTAATACATTATTTTAATCAGGCATTGCTTGGACTACCCTCACATCACAATTGCTCAATAAGGGGAAATAGCTTTCCATTAGATTCTTGAGTTTGGGATTACCATCAGAATTAAGACTATAACACCCCAAACAACTACCTGGCTTAGTTGGCAGGTGCTACATAGGATTCCTGGTAGGAAAATAATAAAATCTTTCCAAAGCAGATGTATTAATCAGAAACAGGTTATTTTGTAGTAACTACCATCCTGCTAATTAGCAATACTCCTGCAATAAATCTTTATCTCTTTTGGAGATTTTGTGACAGCTAAGGATCCATTGCAACTCTGTTCTGCAGCTTGTCTCCAGGTGTCTTTTTTATTTGGTGACCTAGGCTAAAGGTATTTCCCCATCCTTGTCTCATGGCAGAGAGAGAGGAATAAAAGAGAAATTACATGATGGCTAATCAGGGTTCTGCTTAAAGGAGGCAGGAATTCTAAATAGAATCTGCCAACTAAGACAGGTAGTTGTTAGGGGTGTTATCGTCACCTCCACTTGCATTCCATTGATTAGAGTCAAACCTGTAGTCAGTGAGGCAGTTTACATAAAGGGATAACAAAAATTTTTCCCTGCTGAATACAACTTTGGCCTTTTGTTAACATTCTATCTCTGTTCCTCTGAAACCAGATTAGAGCACTATGCAAACAATGCTACTTAGTGACATTGCTTATAATAAAAATGATCTCTGGTTGGAAATTGCATCTGGTTGGGAGGAATTATAAATGCACTATGAATACCTGATAAAGATGGTGTAGCTTTTAGCATTCCTGAATTTGGTGACTGTTTTAACTGGTTGGGTGGTGATGCCAGAAGCTGTACCTCTGAACTTTTTTACAGGAGATACTGGCTCCTGCAGGGAATGAGACTCTAAGTCAGGGTGGAACTTCTGCACCTGTCCTATATGAAGTATGTCTTCTTAGAAAGAAAAATTAAAAAAAAAAAAAAAGAAAGAAAGAAAGAGGGCAGCGCCAGCTCAGTGGGTAGGACGCCGGCCCCACATACTAAGGGTGGTGGGTTCAAACCCAGCCCTGGCCAAACTACAACAAAAAAATAGCCAGGCATTGTGGTAGACACCTGTAGTCCCAACTACCCAGGAGGCTGAAGCAAGAGAATCACTTAAGCCCAAGAGTTGGAGGTTGCTGTGAGCTGTGATGCCATAAAGTGAGATTCTTATCTCTAAAAAAAAAAAAAGAAAAGAAAAGAACAAAAAATGAAATGCATCTTCTTGCATTTGAGCTGTCTCTGGGCATGGTTCCTGTCCACGTTCTTCTCACTGAATCTGATGCCAAGAGGTCTATGGTACTTTTCTGAGTCTGAGTACTGAGTTGAACCTAAGAATAGGTTCAATGCCATAGTAGGTATTGTAGTCAGAAACGCACATTCTTCCAAGGGCAGCACTAGAAGGATGATATATGCTCAAAGATGAACAAGTACATAGCAGAGGGATAAGGTCGTTCAGCAGACAACAGACTAAGAGAAAACTACTGATCAACAGAGGAAAAACGGAAAGAGAAGTTGGGTTGTGGCCCAGAGAGACCCCATTTAGAAGCTTGGCTCTGTGCTTACTGCTTCCAACTCTGGGGAGTTACTTAGCCCCTCTGAGCATCAGAATTCTCATCAATAAATTTACTATTTTTCAGGCTCGGCACCCGTAGGTCAGTGAGTAGGGTGCCAGCCACATACACTGAAGCTGGCCGGTGCCTGCTAAATGAAAATGACAACTACAATCAAAAAATAGCTGGGCATTACGGCGGGTTCCTGTAGTCCCAGCTACTTGGGAGGCGGAGGCAAGAGAATGCCTTAAGCCCAAGTGTTTGAGGTTGCTGTGAGCTGTGACACCATAGCACTCAACTGAGGACGATACAGTGAGACTCTGTCTCAAAAAAAAAGAAAAAATTTACTATTTTTCAGACCTTTTTACTAAAGAAAAACCCCAACTAGAACTCAGTTAAGCAAAAATAAACAACTAAATAAATAAAAATGGATTTATTTGTTCGTGTAATCCATCCAGGTAGGGATGGAGCTGCTGTCTAATGGACTTGAGTCTCAGGACTCTTTCTTTCGTCCGTCTCCAATATTTTCAGCTTCTTGGCATCATTCTATCCTACTCCAAGGGCAGGACTTCTCCACATGACAAAGCTGCTGGCAGCTCTGGCTCACATTCTTACAATGAACATATAAAATTATTTTCTTAAATGAATTATTTCATTAATAATATTAGTATTCTCTTATTAACTTACTCGTCTTGGAGTTGATTGGACTGATTTGGGCTGATTGTTCTCCCATTTACAGATTGAAGACAATCCTTGCTAGGGAAGCTGAAAGAAACAGGAAACTGAAGCTGGGCGTGGCAGCACGTGCCTGTAGTGCCAGCTACTTGGGAGGATGAACCAGGAGGATTGCTTCAGCCCAGGAGTTCCAGTCAAGCATGGGCAATGTACTGAGACCTCATCTCTTGAAGGAAGAGGAGTAAGAGGAGGAGGAGGAGGGAAGGAGAGGGAGAAAGAAGAGGAGGAAGAAGAAAAGGAAGAAGTTGTTGTTTATTCTGGACTTCAATCGAGTTCCCTAGAAGCAGTTTCTGAGATGAGGGAGATGTGAGGGAGATGAGGAGTTCCATGCAGAAGTGTCACTGGAGAGTGATCCTGGGAGATACATCTGTAAGGAAAAGGGAAGGCAGGATTGGGCATGCAGAGAAGTTGAAGGACTTGTAACTGAGTTCCCAGTTGGTCCTCAAGAATGCTCTGGAGTTGGAGTGGTTCTTCCAAGCCTGTGGTTCTTTAGAGTTATCCCAAATGGAGACAAGGGGCCAGGCTTGTTCCTTCCTGTATCAGCCACACTTGGTAGGGATTGTAACCTCAGATCAGGGCAGTCCCTGGCAGCCCAGGGCAATTTCAAGTGAGAGATGCACCCATGAGCCTGCTCCCAGAAGTGAGGGCACAGGTACGTTGGTTCTGAAGAAGGGATCACGGAGGAGACCATCATACCCACATTCTTCTCCACAGGCACATTTACACTGGGACATATTTCCCCCTTTCCATTCTTCCTCCCAGTGTTCTACATCGGGGCAGATTAGAGAGCACTTTGTTGCAGCCATCCTAGTCTCTTTACACATTCTCCCTACTTCCTTTTCTTTGAGATTATTCACATTTATATAATCAGATGTCATTTTATACCTTTCTCCCTTTTTCTATTACATATGATGTTTCCCCGAATCTTTATAAACCTGGTTTGTAAACCTATACATTCTACTAGAACGCAATTATTTCATAGTAACCTTCCCCCATCTAACCAAATGTTGTTTCTCATTGGTTAGAAATTTGGAATACTGACTTTTATTTTGGTTTTTGCTACTGTCTAAGAATGTTCCGGTTAAAGTTATTTGTTGCAAACAACAGAAAATAAATTCGGTTCCGTTAAGAACACAAATAATTTTGAGAAGGGTAAAAGTTGCATAATAGGAAAGAAAGCTGAAACAACAAGCTTGGGCAGAAGCTTAGATAAAGTGCAGACAAGACCCTGCCAAAAAGAAGTGTCCATGTAGGATGTTCTGGCATTGATCCTGCAGGGGCTGCGGGGAGCAACTGTGCTGCTGGTGCCTGTTGCCTCTGAAGGGAAACATCTCTGAACTTACAATATCTCTATAGATAAAGTGACTGTCCTTACACTGCAGTCCCACACTCTACTTACCAGAATGAAGGAGAAAGAGTATCACTCCCGTCCAGCTTCAATGTTGCAAACAGAGACCTCCATTCTTGATTTTTCCCCTCGTGATTCTACCAAAGAGGAAGGTGGTGATATAATGAGCTGCCAAAACAATAGATGACCATTAGGAAAAGATCCAAGAAATGTAAGATTTAGCCAATGCTGTTCCTTTAACATAATTAGTTTTCAGATTGTTGGTATATTTGGATTCTTACATTACCACATTAACTTGCCCCATTGCAATTTTTTATTTTTTATTTTTTGAGTCAGAGTCTCACTTTGTTGCCCTTAGTAGGGTGCCCTGGTGTTGTTACACCCGAAGTGAGTGGAACAGAGAAACGCCAGCACGCTGAGTCCAAATTAAGCATGTGTCCTTCATTGATCGGCCGGGCCGAGAGCAGGCTCACGCCTCAAAGTCTCTAGACCTCTAGAAGCAGGCGTGGAAACCTTCTATAAAGGGCTTTCTGTAGGGGCGGGGAATCCTTAATGCAAGCCAAATTTCACAAGAGCCAACACCTGGTAAGGGAAGTCCTTACAAGGGGAAGCTGGGGTTTTGCAGTTATTACTAAACTCTTTCAGCTGAGCTTCCTGTCGTAAAGGGGGACTGTTGAACTTAGGAAGATGGAGTTGGGGCATAACAGTATCACAGCTCACAGAAACCTCAAACTCCTGTGCTCAAGTGATTCTCTTGCCTCAGCCTCCCGAGTAGCTGGGACTACAGGCGCCCGCCACAACGCCTGGCTAGTTTTAGAGACGGAGTCTCACTCTTGCTCAGGCTGCTCTCAAACTCCTGAACTCAAGCAATTCACCCGCCTCGGCCTCCCAGAGGGTGGGATTATAGGCATGAGCCACCGCGTCCGGCTGCAATTTTTATAACTTATATTAGAAAAGCATTTTTTAGATACTCTGCCTTCCTATGTCCTTATTGTACTTCAACAACAATAACGTTATTTGTTCCTGTTTTTAGCCTACTCTGAGGTCTTACAGATGCTACAAATGTGTTCTGTGGGGGAAAAATAGGTCTTTAGTCATACAAAATTAAAAAGCACTACAAACTATATAACTCCCTTCTGAAAATTCAAAACATAGTAGCATATTAAAGGTTTTGAGAAATCCAGAAGTAAAGAAGTAGATTTAATCTTAACTCGGCTTTGACCCTACAGAATTGTTCCACTTGTTTGACTGGTAGTCTCCAACTTCATTCTATACTCTGTTCCCTGTCTCGAGAGCTGCAGCCTGAAAACTATGCATCTCAGAATCTCTCATCAGTTGGTTTCTGATTAGGTTATATCAATGGCGAGCCCTGGCGAGAGGTTAGGAAACAGGAAGAGGAGAGGAGCCCTTTTGCCTTCTTCTGCTCTGGCGTGGGCAGCAGCAGGGGCAGAGCATCGCAGGCAACTACAACTGCTGCATCGAGGTGCAGTTGTAACAACAGCATCTGAGGACAGTTACCAGCTCCAGCAGTGGCAGCAGCAGCAAGATCCTCCTTTGTCTGCTTGCTGAGTACCTGGGACTAGAGGAGCTCACTCTCTACTAGCTTTTTAACCAGCTTTTTTGGGATATAATTCTTAGACCATGCAATTCACCCATTTAGGACTTTTAGCATATACAAGGATTGTGCATCCATCACCACAACTAATTTCACACTTTCATTACCACCAAAAGAAATCCCTTACCCATCACCCTCAAATCTCCCAGACCTATCAGTCCTAGGCAACCACTGATCTGCTTCCGACCTCTATAGAGTTGCCTATTCTGGACATTTCATATAAACATTCAGAAAAATGCACTCAACAGGTACTGATGTGATATAATCTGAGGGAGAGAGAGAATATGTGAGTGTGTGTACAAGAGAGTAAAAAGGAGAAAAGGGAACTTCTGAATAATACATAGAGAGAAGAGAAAATGGGAGGGGCTACAAAGTGAGCATAAAGTAAGATCTTACATTTTCTTTATTAAATTTTTATGTGTGTATGTATTTTGAGTCCGTCTCACTCTGTTGCTCCAGGATAGAGTGCCATGGTATCAGCTTAGATTACAGCAACCTCGAACTCCTGGATTCAAGTGATTCCTCCCCCCTCTGCCTCCTGAAAAGCTGAGACTATACATGCCCAGCACAATGCCCTGCTAATTTTTCTATTTTTTTAGTAGAGAGTCTTACTCTTGCTCAGGTCGGTCTCAAACTCCTGAGCTCAAGAGATCCTCCCTCTTTGGCCTCCCAGAGTGCTAGGATTATGGGTGTGAGCCACCATGCCTGGCCAAAGATCTTATAATTTTTTTAGATTTGCAAATAAGGATTCACATCTGTGAAATCCTACTATCCTTTCATAAACCTCACTAAAAGCCTTAGTGAAATTTATTAAAGGGTACTAGGATTTTACAGAGGTGCCAATGGTCCTAAGTGTAAAAGTTTTGGTTCTCAAATATCTGCTGCAGAAAGTCTAGTGCATATTTTAGCTTTATAAGAGTCAACAAGCTGAAACCAGTTTTTCTTTTCTTTTCTTTTTTCTCTTCTTTTTTTCTTTTGAGGCAGTCTCACTATGTTGCCCTGGGTAGAGTGCTATGGTGTCACAGCTCACAGCAACCTCAAACTCTTGGGCTTAAACAATTCTCTTGCTTTAGCCTCCCAAGTACCTGGGACCACTGGCACCCGCCACACACCCAGCTATTTTTGCTGTTGTTGTTGTTGTCATTGTTATTTAGCAGGTCCAGACTGGATTCAAACCCACCAGTCCCAGTGCATGTGGCCAGCGTTCTAACTACTGAGCTACAGGCACCGAGCCCTGAAACCAGTTTTTCCCTTCAACTTACTTAAAAGTAAACATGTACTTCAGACACGCCTGTCTTTTTTTCTAGTAGGTAAATAAAAATGACTAATGTAATTAGTGACACAAAGCCTGTATTTTTTTATTTTTTTTTCTATTTATTATTATTATTTTTTGTTGAGACAGAGCCTCAAGCTGTCACCCTAGAGAGAGTGCCATGGCATCACAGCTCACAGCAACCTCCAATTCCTGGGCTCAAGCGAGTCTCCTGTCTCCACCTCCCAAGTAGCTGGGACTACAGGCCCCCGCCACAACACTCGGCCATTTTTTGGTTGCAGTCGTCGTTGTTTGGCGGGCCCAGGCTGGATTCGAACCTGCCAGCTCACGTGTACGTGGCTGGCACCTTAGCCCGTTGAGCCACAGGCGCCGAGCCCAAAGCCTGTATTTTTTTAAATGGAAAAAGACCTCATAAAGATTTTTTAGGATTATTTTGTTTTGTTTTGTTGAGACAGTCTCACTCTGTTGCCCTGGGGTAGACTGCCATGGCATTATCATAACTCACAGCAACCTCAAACTCCTGGGCTCAAGTGATCCTCTTGCCTCAGCCTCCCAAGTAGCTGGGACTACAGGCACACACCACAACACCTCGCCATTTTAGGGACAGGGGTCTCAGTCTTGCTCAGGCTGGTCTCAAACTCCTGAGCCCAAGTGATCCTCTCACCCTAGGTCTCCCAGGGTACAAGGATTACAGGCATGAGCCACCATGCCAGCAAAGTTTTTTTAGTTTTATTATTTATAATTATTCCTTCTTTTTAAAAAGCTTTATTTACTCATTTGTTTAATTTAATTAATTAATTAATTTTTATTTTTTTTGAGATGCCTTCATTAGAGCGCTATGGTGTCATAGCTCACAGCAAACTCAAATTCTTGGGCTCAAAGAGATTCTCTTGCCTCAGCCTCCAGAGAAGCTGTGACTATAGGAACCTGCAATGGTGCACAGCTATTTTTTTTTTTTTTTTGAGATAGAGCCTCAAGCTGTCACCCTGGATAGAGTGCCACGGCATCACAGCTCACAGCAATCCCCAATTCCTGGGCTCAAGCAAGTCTCCTGCCTCCGCCTCCCAAGTAGCTGGGACTACAGGCGCCCGCCACAATGCCCGGCCATTTTTTGGTTGCAGCCATCATTATTGTTTGGTGGGCCCAGGCTGGATTCGAACCCACCAGCTCAGGTGTACGTGGCTGGCGCCTTAGCCCGTTGAGCCACAGGCGCCGAGCCGGCTAAATACTCTTACTTTCTTCAGGCTATACATTAGTAGACAATGCTAACATTTGGGAAAGAGGTCCAGTGAGTTATGTTTTCTGGCATAGAAAATTTGAGGTATTATTATAGACACTGATTTATCAGTGGATTTTGGGCAAAAAAAGTTTACTTCTCTAGTCCACAAAACATATTTTCATTTTCCATGTTAGCCTGTGATTTGTTCCAAACCCCTTTGGGAACAGAGCAGGTTTTAGTTACTGGAGCCTGGCTGGAACCTTTGTCCAGATCACTGAGGGTCTTTTGATATGTGGGTCTTTTAGTTTCCTATTGCTGTATAACAAATTTCTATACACTTAACAGTTTAAAACAACCAAAATTTATTATCTCACTGGGTCCATGAATCAAGGGTCTAGGTACAGGTTAGCTGAGTCCTCAGTCTCACCAGACTGAATCAGTATATTGGCAAGGACTGCGGTGCTCACTGGTTGATGACAGAATTAATTTCCTCAGTCACATGGCTCAGGCCCCCATTTTCTCCCTAGCTGTCCCCTGCCCAGCTCCTAGGGGTCATCCTCAGGCCTTGCCACGTGGCCCCCTGCCTGTCCAGTGAGGCAGTCTGCTTTCTCCTTGGCCAGCAGGAGTCTCCCAAGCTTCCCCCTTAACAGAGCTAACTTGATTAGATCAGATCCACCCAAGCAGGATGATTTGTTTGAAAAAAAATTATATGTATTTATGATGTGCAACATGATGTTTTGAAATAGGTATACATTGTGGAATGGCTAAATTTAGCAAATTAACATATGTACTACCTCACATACTTATCATTTTTTATGGTGAAAACATTTAAAATCTGCTCTCAGGGATTTTCAAAAATATAATATATTTTTAACTGTAGTCACCGTGTTCTATATAGATCCCTTGAACTTGTTCCTCCTGTCTAACTGAAGTTTCGTATACTTAAATCAACACCCCCTGCCCCCACACCTCTGTGACCTGCCTCCTGCCCCTGCTTCTGTCCTTGGAGTCTCCCACTGCCCTACTCTCTGCTTCTATGGGATCAACATATGTTGCTTCCACATATGAGTGTGAACATGCAGTATTTATCTTTCTCACCTAAGTTGCCGTGAATGACAGGGTTTCCTTCTTGTGTGGTGGAATCCTATTCCACTGTACGTATGTGCTACATTTTCAGTACCCACTCGTCTGTTGATGGACGCTTATGTCGATTCCGTATCTTGGCTACCATGGACAGTGCTGCATCAAACATGCAGGCGAGTATCTCTTTGACAGTCGGATTTTCCTTTCTTTGGATATATACACTGTAGCAGGATTGCAGGATCATATGCTAGTCATATTTCTAGTTTTTTGAGGAGCCTCCGTATTGTTTTCCATAATAGTTGTCCTAATTTACATTCCCACCTGCAGCATGAAATTTCCTCTTCTCCACATCCTGACCAACACTTGTCATCTTTCATCTTTTTGATAATAACCGTAGGGTGTGGGGTGAAATCTCATTGTAGTTCTCATTTGCATTTCCCTGATGATTAGTGATGCTGAGCATTTTTTCATATACTCATTGGCCATTTATTTGTCTTCTTTTGAGGAATAAGAACACAGTGTAACCTAATTGCATGTACCCTCCTGTTTATACAAAATATAAACAGGAGGGTCCTTTGCCATTTTTGAATTGGGTTAGTTTATTTGTTTCTTGCTCTTGAGTTGTTTTGGGTTCTGTATACTTTTGAACACTAACACCTTAGCAGATAGATGGCCTCCAAGTATTTTCTCCCATTTTGTAGATTGTTTCTTCATTCTGTTGGTTGTTTCCTTTGCTGTGCAGAAGCTTTTTAGCTTGATATGATCTAATTTGTCTATGTTTACTGTGGTTGTCGGTGCTTTGGGGGTCATAGCCAGAAAAATCACTGCTCAGACCAATGTTATGGAGCTTTCCCCCAGGTTTTTCCCTAGTAGTTTTACAGCTTCAGGTCTTACATTTAGGTCGTTAATCTATTTTGAATTGAAAACTCTCACTTTTGATGAACTCGAAGTGATATCCCATGAGGTTAATTGGCCCACCTGCATTCAAAGAGAGGGGGCTGTGCAAGTGTGTACAGAGAGGGCAGGAATCTCTGAGGTCATCTTAGAATTCTGCCCACTACAGTCGGAGGTTTCCTTTGGCCCAGGTAGATTGGTTATGAGTGCTGCTGTCCCAGGGGAGGTGAGGTAGAATTGTTGCAACTTTCTTTCTGTGTGAAGATTTAGTAATAAGGCAATAATTAATCTGTATCTTTTTATATGAGATAATCCCTTAAGCCCAGTAGGTGTGGATAGATGAACAATTCTACTTGCCCCTACCTGAGTAGCCAGTTGCTTCCATATTGTTTTATTTTATTTTTTAGTATCCAAAAGGTATATGTCTATATGTTTTATTTTGTATAAACAGGAGGGTACATGCAATTAGGTTACACTGTGTTTGTAAGGTAAAGTCTGAGTTACCATGGCATCCTTCACCCAGGTGGTGTGCCCTGTACCCCTACATTGTACTCACTAGGTGGGAACTTAACAAATCCCCTTCCCATACCATTTTAAAGTGCTGACTTTTCAGAAGTGACCTCTCCTATTCTCAGAAGCTTCTGTATTTCTCTCCTTCAAGCCCATAACTTCTTGTTTTCCTTATGAACTAAACATGTCAGCCAATGGCTGACTCCACACTGTTTTCCAAGAGCAGGAAGGAGGAATTGCCACACCGTCAATCTGCTCCTTTGAAAACTTATTTCCCTGAGGGCGGCGCCTGTGGCTCAGTGGGTAGGACGATGGCCCATGTACTGAGGGTGGCAGGTTCGAACCTGGCCCCAGCCAAACTGTAACAAAAAAATAGCCGGGCGTTGTTGGCCTATAGTCCCAGTTACTTAGGAGGCCAAGGCAAGAGAATTGCCTAAGTCCAGGAGTTGGAGATTGCTGTGAGCTGTGACGCCACGACACTCTACCGAGGGCGATAAAGTAAGACTCTGTCTCTAAAAAAAAAAGAAAGAAAGAAAAAGAAAACTTATTTCCTTTTATAGGCATCAGCATGTGCTATTTGGAATTCTTTAGACTCTATCCCCTTTGTAGGTCTTCGGGAAACTAGTTTCTGTACTTGACCAAGGCCAGGAGCCAGGCCCTCCACAGAGCAGCCCAGTGTGTTCTGCAGAAGTCTCCGCTTTGAATGTCTGCTCCTCACTCTGGTCCTCACTCTGGGTGGGATGAACACCGGGTCCTGTCACAGGAAACTCACACATGTTCTAGGCCTGCCTCCCTCAGTCAGCTGGGTGACTCTGGTGTTGGACGCAGCCCGGCTGTGGAGTTAAGACCAGACACACGTGTTTCAGAGTGACCTGGGCAAGTTGCATCCCTTCTCTGGGCCTTAGTTCCCATGACACATATAACAGAAGGCATCTCATGACAATACGTGGCAGTTTTGTGTCCTATTGTAATGTAAAATAATGGTGAGTCTCACATATAATAATGGTCATGCTTGTTTTTATTTTTTACTTTTATTATTTATTTGTTTATTTTGAGACAGAGTCTTGGTCACCCTGAGTAGAGTGCCATGGTGTTGTAGCTCACCACAACCTCAAACTCTTGTTTGGGCTCAACTGATCCTCCTGTCTCAGCCTTCCAGAGTAGCTGGGACTATAGGTGCCCACCATGACACCTGTCTAGTTTTTCTATTTTGGAGAGTTGGGGGTCTCACTCTTACTCAGGCTGGTTTCAAACTCCTGAGCTCAGGTGATCTTCCCTCCTCTGCCTCCCAGAGTACTGGGATTATAGGTGTGAGCCACCATGCCTGGCTGCTATGGTAAGTTTTACATCATGAGTTCCTATAGGTTACAGATCAGGAATTGACAGGAGAGTTTCTCCTTTACCAAAATTCCCCCTTAGAGTGGGGAAGGTGGGAGCCCAGGTTGGCCCTGTCAGAGTTTTCCTGTCTGGGTGCTGTTTCACCTCATTCTGTAGTAGCAGCTTGTCCACACTCCTCTCCTCAAAGCAGCAGTCCCTTGCAGTCAGAGTTGTACTTAGCTTCCAGCCATCTTCAGCTGTGACCTTGCATTGGAATATCGGTGAGAAGGAACAGAACTACCCCTTCCCTGTGGCCCTGTTGCACTCACCACTCTCCTTTCTCAGTACTCTCCCCCTTCCAAGGCTTACTGGTCCCTGGACAAAAGTCCCTGAGGTCTGCTCATCCTGTCCCTTTCTCTGTGGAAGGGTGGGCACTGAAATGCCCCTTTTGACCTGGCATGGCCTAGTGTCATGCTTCCCACCCTCCCTGTGGCTTGCCTGCAGCTCTGTCCCTTGTCCCTGGCACAGTGGATTCCCCATGTGTGCACTGTGAACCAATTGTGATATGTGAGATAATTGTAGGAGACAAACAGACCCACATTTTCATTATAATGGTTCATTCATTTTTTTCTTACAATTACATTTTAATTAGATTGCTAAAAATATTAATACACATATAATTCAGATCAAAGATCTTATTTTATAAATAAAAATAAAATGTACTCAACACAAATAAAATATGACAAATAGCCCAGTGAAATGCATAACACCTGGCATTATATATAAGATTAAAAAAGCATATAGGCAGTTTCGAGACAATATGAACAAACCACAAAAATAGCAAGAAAACATAATACGTCATTTGTGTCAGAAAACATAAATTTTTTTTTCAAAACAAGGTAGCAAAGCATAATCAGACTAAATATTGTGAACTATAAATTCTGCAGTTATGTAGGAATTACTAAAATTTCTCATTTTATACCAAGGAACACACATTCTTTAGTTTCTGAATTTTGTTTATTGTGCTCTAAACACTAGTATGCTACTAAAGGATGTTGTTTACCTGTTCTCTCTACCAATTATAAAATGTCAATATCTAGTCACGTGACAAATTCTAACTAACATGTGTCGATGGCCCTAATAACAAATAGCATGGAAACTTATAGGGACAGCATATCTATATATTCAGATACCAAATAGAAGTGCACTTAACATATTGTGTTAATAAAAGACATGAGAGTTATGACAAGGTCTTCTTTGTGATATACAACAGGAGGTCAGCAGTTCATTCATTTTTCTTTTTTTATTCAAAAGCTTTATTAAATTGTTCTCAAAGCAGAATATCAGAGATCACATATGTCCATAAACATAAATTTAAATGACCTAATTTGTTTAAAAATAAGCTAATAGATTATTATTTAAATAAGTAATAATAAGACTAGTTAATAATGCAATTAGAAGTAATTAATCGTAGAACTAATTAAACAAACAATATTATTGGAAAATATAATTTTTTTGTTGTTGTTGTTGGGGATTCATTGTGGGTACAAGAAACCATGTTACACTGATTGCATTTGTTGGGAAAAGTCCCTCTTACAATCATGTTTTGCCCCCACAAGGTGTGGCACACACCAAGACCCCACCCTCCTCACTTCTTCCCTCTCTCAGCTCGTCCTTTCCCCACCCCACCCTCATTCTTTCTCTCTCTGCTCTCCCCTTCCCTCACCCCCACCATGTCAATAATTGTCACTAATTGTCCTCATATCAAACTTGAGTACATGGGATTCATGCTTCTCCATTCTTGTGATGCTTTACTAAGAATAATGTGTTCCTATTTCATCCTAGTTAATACAAAGGCTATAAAGTCTCCATTTTTTTAATGGCTGAATAGTATTCCATAGTGTACCATAGCTTGTTAATCCATTCCTGGTTTGGTGGGCATTTAGGTTATTTCCACATTTTGGAAATTATAAATTGAGCTGCAATAAACAGTCTAGTGCAAGTGTCCTTATGATAAAAGGATTTTTTTTTCCTTCTGGGTAGATGCCTAGAAATGGGATTGCAGGATCAAAAATAGGAGTCTAGCTTGAGTTCTTTGAGAGTTCTCCATACTTCCTTCCAAAAAGGTTATATCAGTTTGCAGTCCCACCAGCAATGTAAAAGTGTTCCAAACAATCCTCCCCTACCCATTACAACTCCAATCCCAATTCCTTGATGTCAAAATGATTAGATATAGTTAATTAAGTCTCATAATCTCAGTATGCCTGGACATGATTAATTATATTCAAAAAGTGTTTGTTGGCTCAGCGCCTGTGGCTCAGCGGGCTAAGGC
>CAUYRH010072739.1:0-22873 GCA_963574655.1 Perodicticus potto
ATCCATTTAAATATGAAGGAGGAAAAGTCACCATCTTTCTTTAAGGCTGCATAATATTCCATGGTATACATGTACCACAGTTTATTAATCCATTCGTGTATCAATGGGCACTTGGGCTTCTTCCATGACTTAGCAATTATGTGAAGGCTACAACCCAACTATTGCACAAGAAGACGGGGAAAGTGGAGAGGGAGGGAAGGGGCAGGAGAGGGTGGGGGAGAGAGGATAAAGGGTGGGATCACACTTGAGGTGCATCTTTGAAGGGTCAGGAGAAACCTACTAAATGCAGAACACAAATGTTTTCACACAGTAAACGAGAAAATCTCATAAACGTTATGTCGAACAGGCAGATGAAAATATTTCAGATTGTATATGAGGCCTGCACACTGTACCCCATGATTGAACTAATGTACACAGCTATGATTCAATTAAAAAAAATCTGTAAGTGGACAAAGGTACTATTCATGGGTTTTACAGTGATTTTCTTGAGATAATATTGTAAAGTATCAGACACATAATTATCACTTGACCATGTTTGTTTTTTAATAGTCACATATTGAGTTATCTCTAGAGCATACAATCACCTGAATAAAAATAAATTTTAAAATTCATGTAATATTCACATATATATTACAAAAATCTCTTATTCACAGAGCTCACATTGCAAACTACGTGGTTCTAATAATGCCAAAGTAGTCTTGTTATAATTTCTGCATCTCTCTCTCTCATTTACCCAGTAGATAAAATTCATAAAAAATGATGCTATAGGGATATTCACATGTTTAAAATTTGTGGTTTTCCTGTCATAGTTATTCATTAGCAGCCTTAGCATAAATTCAGAGGCCATAAAAAGGAGTAATTTTTTTCTCTGATTCTAGGATGCACCTCCAGGGCGATTCTGGGGCAATGGACTGAAAATAAACCCTTAAAGTGTAAATAAACCATTTACGTGTAACTTTTCTTTTTGAGACAGAGCCTCACTCACTCACTCTGGGTAGAGTGCTGTGGCATGACAGCTCACAGCTACCTCAAACTCTTGGGCTCAAGCTATCCTCTTTCCTCAGCCTCCGGAGTAGCTGAGACTATAGATGCCACCACAATACCAGCTAGCTTTTTAATTTTTAGTAGAGGTCAGTCTCTAACTCCAGACCTCAAGCAATCCACTAGCCTCAGCCTCCCAGAGTGCTAGGGTTACAGATGTGAGCCACTGTGCCTGGCCAAGTATAAATTTTTCTTCAACAGTATTATTCTCTTCTCATAATCTCCTATTTCACTACATTCCAGAGCACAGCATTGCTCAATTTGGCAGGTAGATGATAAAGGACAACTAAAGGAGATTTTGAAGTATCCACCGTACAAAATGCCACAGTTCTCCTTCATTGCAGCTTTAGTTTTACACTCTATCGGAAGATGCCTTCCCATAGTCTTGTCACTTCTATTTTTATTATACTCCATTTCCATACTTAAGATGGCAATTCAATCAAATATCTGAGCTTATGTAGTTTGTCTCACAAGTAAGCAGTATCTGAACTATCTGGATATATTTTTGCACTACCTATTGGCATGATGGTATTCAAAATTTTTTGTGAATACCAACCACAGAAAACACAAATAACATGAAGGGGCAAGCAGAAGAATAAAACAGAAATGCCTAAGTTAAACAATGGTAAAATATCTTTTTGCCCATTGACCTAGCAAAGATCAGAATATGTGTGTGCTATGGTTTGAATGTATGAGTCCCTCCAAAGTTCATATGTTGAAATTTCAACTCTAAGGTGATGGTATCAGGAGATGTGGGTTTGGGGAGGTGATTAGGTCACAAGGACATTAATACCTGCGCAAAAGAGGCTTCAGAGAAGTGCCAGGAATTCTCATCCTTTCTGCCTTACGAGGACAGAAGTGTTTGTCTCCCTTGCTGTTTCCATCACAGGAGGACGAAACAAGAAGTTGTCATTTTGGCAACAGAGAACAGCTGTCACCAGACACCAAATCTGCCAGCACCGTGATCTTGGACTGCCCAGCCTCCAGAACTGCAGGAAGCAAATTTCAATTATTTTTTTAAATTTCAGATTAATGTTAGGGTGCGATTAGGTTACAATGTTTGCATTTGTGAGGTGAAGTCCAGTTGTAGTTGTTACAGCCATGTCCCTCGCATAGGAAGTGTGCCATACACCTGCACGTTGTCCCCTCTGGGAAGAATCTGTGGGCCTCCTCCTCTGCTTTCCTTCTTGGATTCAGTTGAGTTTTTCTCTCATGTTGTTAATCTTCATTTCAAATCAGCGTGGAGTACATGTGATGCCTGTCTTTCTATTCTTGTGGTACGTTACTCAGGAGAGTATTCTCCAAATGCATCTGTTGTGCCCAGATCATGTAATCCCCAAAGACCACTCAATGCAAAAGCCAAAGAGCCTTGATTCAAGCTCCAGCCAACATAGCAGGAGTGTTCTGAGGGCCCTGATCTCTGGGTTCCAGGGGTTTTATTGTGGTAAGCAGTGGGGTGGGGGCTTCCAGTGTGCAGGGAATCTGATTGGTTACTTTAAATGCTCTTTGTCTCTCATTGGTTAGGCCAGAGAATGGTCAATTTCGGCTTGGGTGGGGTGATGTGTCTTGCTTAGCTCTGATAGGCTGGGAACCAGTGTTCTGAGAACAAAGGAGCTCTAAGTGGTGCTATCCCAGGAACAAAGGAGCTCTAAGTGGGTGCTATCCCAGGAACAAAGGAGGTCTTAGTGGGTGCTATCCCAGAAGCAAAGGAGCTCTAAGTGGGTGCTATCCCAGGAACAAAGGAGCTCTAAGTGGGTGCTACCCCAGGAACAAAGGAGCTCTAAGTGGGTGCTATCCCAGGAACAAAGGAGGTCTAAGTGGGTGTTATCCCAGGTACAAAGGAGCTCCAAGATGGACGCGTCTTACAAAATGGGGTTACTATTATTCTTTCACATCCAAGTTGTAACAGAGGATGTAGTCTCCATCTTTTTTATGTCTGAACAGTATTCCACGGGGTACGTGTACCACAGTTCATTGATCTGTTCATGTGTTGAGAGGCGAGTTACAGCAGCAGTGATAGGCGAGGATAATGCCCAGTATCAGCAGAATCAGAGGAAACAGGCCCTCTGACTTTCTGCTGTGTGCTGTATGTTCAAACACCTTCTGGAGAGCAATTTGGCAATATGTATCAAAAGCTCAGAAAAAGATCTGGGCACACACATTCTCTTTTAGAAATTCAGTCTATGGAAACAGACAGTAGAGGAAGATGGAACTACAAAGATGTTTGTCATACTTCTATTTATAGTAGAAGAAAACCTTTATAATAAGTGAAATATCTAATAATAAAGGATTACAATCTTGTGAGGGAATTTCATAAAGCCGTTGAAATGATATTTATAGAAAAAGGTTTAAAGGTTTATGAACCGTGAAGGAAAAATCACAGATTATAAAATAGTTTTTCAGTTTGAGCTTGTTTTGGTCACATTTACATATTTATGCACTATTCTATAAAGATTTAGATTTCAGTGTTAATAGTAGCTGTATATAATATTTTTAAATTTGCTACAATAAACATGTATTTTTACAAAATGGGGAAAGATGGTAATTTTTAATTTTAAACAAGAGACTGGTAAGAATATTTTATTTTACCACTCAGGAATTTTAAGGTCTCTGGATGAGATTCAGCTTATGAAATATCTGATAATAAACAATAGATAAATCTCATGTCTAGTAGCTACTTTGTTTTCAGCTAAGTGGGTTATTTTTCTAAAGCATTTTGGATGACTTTCTTAGGAAACATCAACTGTTTAAAAAAATTCATGTTTTTCTTTTGTTGAATAAAACCAATAACACTGATGCTCTTATAAAGGAAGAAAAAGTATCCAATGTATACACCCCTAATATGCAGCAAATTTATATCTTTCAAGCGAAGGCTACAATCCACTTATTGCACAATAAGATGGGGGAGAGATAATCCCAGCACTTTGTCAGGCCAAGGTGGGTGGATTGCCTGAGCTCATGAGTTTGAGACCCACCTGAGCTAGAGCAAAACCCCATCTCTAAAAATAGGCAGGCTTTGTGGTGGGCACCTGTAGTTCCAGCTACTCGGGAGGCTGGGGCAAGAGAATCACTTGAACTCAAAAGTTAGAGGTGGCTGTGAGCCATGACGTCAGGACACTCTACCAGGGGTGACAAAGTGAGACTTGGTTTCAAAAAAGAAAGAAAGAAAGAAGGAAGAAAGGAACGAAGGAAAGAAGGAAGGAAGGAAGGAAGGAAGGAAGGAAGGAAGGAAGGAAGGAAGGAAAGAAGGAAGGAAGGAAGGAAAAGAAAAGACATGTTCAAGAAAATCCCAATGGCTGCAGGTTAGAGAATGTATGGGTGGATAGATCACAATACAGGTTATTCCAATCATCCAAGCAGAAGCTGATGGTGGTATCACATGGACTGTCTGTTCTTCTATCCTTAGGGCTCTATGATGATGGATTGAGACTAGTCTCTGTGCACCAAAGGACCTCTATCATCCTGACTCCTTCCCTGGGAAAGCAATGGATCGGGAGACAACACATACTGGCAAGAAGGAGCCCCTGTATCTGGCTTTAAATTTGTGATGCAACCTCTTATGAGACAAGGCAGTAAGAGCTCAAGTTCAGAAATGACAACAGCTTGATCATTAGGCTTGCACCAGCCATACCATGGAAATAAGAGTAGGTTCAGAATATAGCACGAAGCAACAACAACAAAAATATGGTCTGACTATCGAGAGCAGGCAAGAAAAAACCTGCTCTCGATAGTCTGCTGAATAGCAGTTGAGATGACTGGCAGTAAAATATGAGTCTTTTCAATTGGATGAAAGTTAAATTCAATAGGGAGGCAATATAATTTGAGAAAGAAGAGCTTCTATTCATGTACTTCCTGGTTATGAAATGGATGAAAAATGAGGCTTCTCTGGTTATGCATCACAGCCTGGTAGGGACACTGGGCTGAGCTCTGCCTCTTCCAAGTTGCTGCTGTCATTTTGCTTTCTTAGAATCTGGCTCCAAGTCCTTCTCTTAGAGAAAAAGTCACTGGAAGAGGATGGTAGAATTTCAGAGTGGCAGGAAGGAAGGATATTTTTTACCATACTTATATTTCTAAATATATTGTTGCTGTCAAAAAGATCTTCCCAGAATCCCTACCCACCCATCCTCCATCCCCAGGCCCCGTATTTCAATGCCTCACAGTGGAGTGTCCACTTGGCTTCATAACTGCAAGAAATTAGTTCAGTTGTAAGAGCTCCCTGCTGCTCTAATACAACCCATTGTTCATCATAAGTAGTGGACTTATTTAATGAAAATTACAGGTTCTCTTGTGTTGTATTACTAAGTATGAAAATGTACATTTTGCAGGAATAGTTATTCCATAAGCTCCCAGACACTCAATTAGAAATATAGTATGAAATCTCAGCTCAGTCACATTTGTCCCAGGTGAATAGCAATATATTCTTTATATTACATGTTATATTCTTTATATTACATGTTCCATATGGAAGGCCTATGGTGAACTCTGCCTAACTCCACTTCTCAGATCCCTCTCCATCCCATCCACTTTTTCTCTATCCTAATGACAATTATCATAGTTCAAACAACTACCCTCTCTTGCCTGAAGTCTACAATTCACTGTCTCCCAGATTACGTTGCCTACAACTTGCCCCATCCAATCCCTTCTCCATACCATGGCCAGAGTGATACTTCCAGAGTGCAAAATAAATACATCATGTCACTCTTGTACTTAACTCTAATCAAAGGCCTCCCAGTGTCATTAAAATAAGGCCTAAGCCCCTGAGAAGTTCCTTTATAGCCAGGAGTTCAGTGAGGAGTCGAATTATGAAAACAAAAATTCAAAGTTCTTTGTTTTTCACTTTTGATATCATTCTTGAAAGCTTTTCTACCTCTCAATAAACACCATCAAATGCCCCTTCTTTGCATCTACCCTGCATCTTGCATCTTATTATTGTACCTATCAGACTTTATCACAAGTGATGATTTAACTGTCTGATTCTCCTACTAGACTGGAAACTCCCAAAGAAGGAAGAGAGCTTTGTTGATCTTGCTCACCATCATATTCCCAACACCTAGCATAATAACTTGTATATCAATTTTTAGAATCAGTAAATGAATGGATTGATGAATAGATGGATAGATGGGTGCATGGTAGAGAGTTTGCATGGAGAATCTGAGGAAAATGAATGGAGGCTTTAATCCCCTGTACACAGTGTGGATAATTATAAAACAAACAAAAACTCATATCACTGTTATGAAGGTTAAATGAGATATTTATTTTATATAAAGCACTTAGAACTATGCCTGGCATGCTATAAGCATTCCCCCATCCTAAAATCTCAGCTCTTATTAATAGTCATAGTGGCATGTTCTCAAAAACATGATGAAAAAGTTTTAATAGATAAAAAATTAAAAGTCAAAAAAAATTAGGTAGCAAACTCTAGATAAGTTCGGACACTTCTGTCCTGGCCTTTAGCTACAAAAAGCGCCTTTGAGATTTTTCTGCCAGTGCCCAGCATCTGTGGTCCCAACTCGTCCACATTCAGCAGGTAGTAATAAACAACAGCGGAGCACTTTCTGCCCTAGGATCCAAGTTCAACCTCCATTACTAGAGTGTTTTCTGCCAAATTCCTAACCTTTTAGACTCAGGACCCTGTGCGTTCTCTGAGATCTCTGACCCCTTCTTGCTTTCCCTGGTGTCAGCTGACATTCCAGTCTTTGGTCCTCTGCCCACCTACACTAGGGTACTTGATTAATTGGACTTCTGCCTCTGACCCTTCCTTGTTGGGCTTGTATCCAGGCTGGGTCAGTGGCTTGAAGGGCATGTCCCAGGGCAGTGCACTGTGCCAAGACACACAGGAGAGGAATGCCACAGCGGTTGGTCTACATTAGCATAATTATTTCCTGAATCTACTTTCTACCAATTCATAGTTTTGACCTTCTCTTTATTTTTATTACTTCTTTACAACTGGCTCTTACAACTTGGTGTCCTTTTTGAAGGTTTTGATAAGCATTCTCCTAATGGGACATTTCTTTAGAAAATGTCTGGTTGTTTCCCAGGATCTCCCTTACCAATAAACTCACTTCTATGCTGCCCTGACTGGGGATAAGCCAGAGGTGACAGGGAAAATACTCAATGGCTGGAAAGACAGAGGCGATGAGGAATTGAAATAAATGTTGGCAACATTGTTGGAGGAGGATCCAGGAAAGCTCCTATACTTTTTCGAGCATTAATCCTTTGGTAAAAAAATAAATAAATAAAAAATAACTTTAAAAATAAATCCTTTAGTAACAGGGTCTCAGGGTACAGACTGCTGGTGTGGGTTAATGGCTACTCACCCAGCATTACGACTGCACTCAGATATTTAACAGCCACTATAGCTGTACCTTAGCGATAGACTTACCTGGCATTGTGTCTTCCAATATAAGCCTATTTTTTTTTAAATCTTCACCAGGCATTGTTCATTAGATTACTCCCTAAACTTAGGCAGTAGGAAACAAGATTTTTCATATTTAGAGACTATACCTATGTAAAGTACACGGGTTTTTAGTTATGCCATGTGGAAATTACTAGAAGGAAAAATCACATCCAAGATTACTATATTTTTAAGGGGATAATATTGCTCAAAAACCCATTCTTTGACTGTGAAGCCCATAAGCCCTGAACCTTCACGAGTAAGAAATAAACTAGGAGAGTCACACATTCCTCAAAGGAGCATCTCCTGAGTCTACTCCAGATGTGGCCATGAGCAGCCTTACTATAATTATACCCTGAATCCTCCTAAGAAAGGCAGGCAGGAGCAGGTTGGCTAATAAAAGGGAGGGGGGGGGGAAGTCTCACTCTGTCACCCTGGGTAGAGTGTCATGTAACATAGCTCTCAGCAACCTCAAACTCTTGGGGTCAAGTGATCTTCCTACCTCAGCCTCCCAAGTAGTTGGGACTACATGTCCCACCATGACACCTGGCTAATTTTTCTGTCACAGCTCTTGCTCAGGCTGCTTTCAAACTCCTGACCTCAAGAAATCCACCTGCCTCGGCCTTCCAGAGTGCTGGGATTACAGGCGTGTGTTTGATGTGTACTATAGACCAATAATTTGTATACAATTTTCATTCTCTCCTTTGCCAAGACAGTGATGTTACTGTAGTTATCCTGTCCCTTTACCACTGTTGTCTGCTGGATAAAGGGAACAGAAATCTCGTTTTGTAGCTTCTAGTTACTAGACCAGAAAACCCACATCTGGATCTGACAGTGAGAAGGGCACGTCACCCAGTGATGCTGTACTTCAACCTAGATTCTAAAACAAATGACACATGGGGTTACTTCTACCAAAGAGAGAAGAGTAGACTCTGTACATCCTATATATAAATAACACATAATATATATATATATATATATATATATATATAGATAGATAGATAGATAGATAGATAGATACATAATATATACACATATGTTATATGTATGGATGTGTACAGATGCCCACTATATAAGGGAGTAGATTGTGACAGGTATTTATGGTTGGTTAATCAATACTTAGCACAAACACACTTTTCCTTGTTTCATCTACCACAGAGGGCAGAAAAGTTAAGTTCATGTTTTCCCAGCTTCTCCTACAATCAGGATGAGCCATAGGAAACACTTCTAAACAAAACGATAGCAAGGTCACAGGTCAAATGTAAAAGCTTTCCTTGTACTGATTAAAAGACATGTCACTGATTCCTTGCCTTATCCCTTGTTTCCTAATTTAAAAGTAGGCATGAAAAAAATAAAAAGGCAGGCATGAAACTTGGTGAGGTAGTATCAATCCGATAACCATGAGAAAACCCCAAGAGAGTTAAAGGGGTGCAAATCCTACCACTAAACAATCATCACCTATAATCAATCTGCTCATTTCTTTGACGTGAAAATCATTATTCTTATTACATTAAACCACTGGCTGGGTTTGCTGCTGTTTGCGGTTGAAAGCATCCTTACTAACACAGTCCTTGGTGAAGGAGTTGGAGTGTCTCACATCCCTGCTCTAGTAAACAAGTGAATTTGGCACTGCACCTCTCTGCAATTTCTCAGGGCAAAATCTCCGTTTCTTCCTAGCCTGTGTGGGGCATTTGCTTTCTGCTTATGAAATCTGTAAAATCTTCCCAGTGCCTCTGGGATATCTGCTATATGCTATGAAATTTAGCCTCAATTGGGCAAACGACACCAGGGCCAGATGGCTAACATGGTACATTAATCTTTCCAGAGGCAAATTTTATAAGATCAAATTTAGATACCAAAAAAAAATTGCTGGAAGAAAATGAAACAAACTGAGAAGTAATAATTAGGTATGAAACAACAATGAAAAATTTATAGAATTTAATGCTACCACTTACAAATACTGTACCTTCAATAGTCACTGCTGAGGGTGATAGCATACTTCATCAGAAATCTACTTGATACTGAAGAATCCCTCTTAATGCAAAGATCTAGGCAGCCACTAGCTAGCAATTGGGGCTGACATGTAGGGGGAAACTTAAGTGTATTTCTTAACAATTGTATACATATGTTCTGTAAGTCTGGTTCATGAGGCAAACACATTCCACGCTCACAAGGAATTGATATCTTTTTGTTATTCACAGGGGTGGTGTGGTGGAGGGCACTAAACAAGCATGGCAATCCTCTTTTGTACCCTCAGATTTCCTTTTCGTTTCCTTTGTCACCTTCAAGACTACATATTCAAGAGGACAGAATCTCATTGAATTAATTCAAAGCTCCATTATTATGATATTTACTTGTACTAATCACAGCTAGCTAACATTCATACTTTTTACATTGATAATTGGTTACTTTAATCTCTGTCTGTATGTTTTTACATCTGAACATTTGAAACGTGACCAAACTATTCTTCCCAAGATGTATAAAAAGATGCCTCCACTACCCTTTCAGAAAATATTATTATTATTATTTTTATTTTGGATAAACAACAGTCGTCATTGGAAAGAATTTGATTCTGGATACAACTTTTGGAAGGATGCTTCTCCCCTATCCAGGAAAATAGAACCTTGTTTGAGTCACTTTCCATTTCCATAAGTCTATGTGGCAACTTAAAGGATAGATAACAAGGAACAGGTTGTTTGGCACTGATGCTCAACATTTTCCTGCTGACTTCATGGAATGTCCTTATTTGATCTATTCTCTATTGACAGAGCACTAAAATATTGCACCAGATACCAAAATAAAGAGAGATGTTATCAAGAAACTCAGTTAAATTACTGTTTGGTGACTTGAAAGGAATGAATTACATATGAGACAAACAAATAAGAAACAAGAAAAATAAAATATAGCTTGTAGAAAACAAAATAAGGCATAAAATTAAGTTTAATGGCATTTTAGAAATACGTAAAAATAATTTAAGACAAATTACTTTCTGCTTAAAGCAATATGAGAAGCAAAAGTAGTGTGAAAAATACGGGAAGACTGACTTAAAATCAGCTATTTTCAGTGACTGAGCATGGAACCCCCAGCTCCTCATGTTAAAAACGACATAATCTTGGGCCAGGCACAGTGGCTCACACATGTAATCCTAGCATTCTGGGATGCCAGTGTGGGTGGATTCTCTGAGCTCACCAGTTAGCTCATGGGTTCGAGACCAGCATGAGCTAGAGGGAGACCAGTCTCTAATATAGCCAGGTGTTGTGGCAGGTGCCTGTAATCCCAGCTACTTGGGAGGCTGAGGTAAGAATATCAATTGAGCCCAAGAGTTTGAGGTTGCTGTGATCTGTGATGCCAAAGCACTCTGCAGAGAGTGACAAAGTGAGACTCTGACTCAAAAAATAAAACAAAAAGTAAAAAATAAACCGACATAATCTTGAAGACTAACCATAAATTCTCTTATCACTGGTGATATTGTGAACCTCCCAAAATCCTGCACGAAGCACCCACAGTTAACAAAGAAAGGAAGGCATTTTGACTTTATATTCCATCACTGATTTATTCAACTATTTACTGAGTGTCTACTAGTTCCAAGCACCACTGGAGGTGATAGTGTAATCAGTTAACAGAAGCATCCAATCCCTCACCCTCTTGAAGCTTACATTGCTAGTGAGGGAGAGAGATGATACAGCAAAAACAGAATGTAGAGGCAGTATTATTCTATATTCTATAATTATGTAAAACTGAGCCTGAGTATTTGACAATGCAGATATTACAGACATGTTGTATAATGAAATCAGTGTAAAAGACAATCACGTATTTGCATGCACACATCACCCTGCTTGTACTATGAATCAGCATCTCTTCCTGTAAGAAACTATGGCTTGGGGAAAGGCAGAAGCTCGATTTCCTACTCAGAAGTCTTTTACTAGGTAGGCTGCTGCCCTGCAGATCACACTCTCTGACCTTGGCTTTAGTCCAAGTAGGATTTAACCCAGAAAGAGAGAAAGGGGAGCAAAAAAGGTGTAGAAAAAAAAAAAACACAAGAAATTAATAACAACAATCAGGGCACTCAGAGATTGCATCTTTTTAAAGCTAAGTTTATATATATAGCAATGAGTGAAGGAGTTATGTTTTCAGGCAGAGGCTGCTGTTCTAGACAATCCATCCACAATCCATCCATCCATCCATTCATCCATCCATCTGTCCATCCATCTGTGCATTCTAGAAGGAGTGAGCAATGCATGCAAAGGAATAGGCAAGTTTATCTTCAATAGCAAGAGTTTTCCTGATATACATTTGCTTGCAAACTCATGGTCAAGTCCCCAGGCATTTATACTGTAGGCTTTTTTAACAGAGCTGATTCTTGCAGAAAGATGGGGGGGGGGGGAGTGTGAAAAAGCCATGTTTGTATTCAATCCAGAATCTTTTTTCCTTTTATGATACATGGCCACATCTTTGCATTTCCTGTGTAACATATGGCCTAGGGTGCCCAGTGTCCCAAAGTGGCTGGATGTCCCTGTCCATGATGGAAAAAGTCACACCAAAATCCTAAAAAGAGAAAATTTGCTTCCCATCAGAGATCTGACATATTTTTTGTTGTGAATGATGTGGAGAGATTATATAAAGCTTTAAAGGAAGCTCTGGGAAATTTGTTAAATACAATTGGTCTTCATACACATATATCTTTAAAGTCAACTTCTTGAGATTTTTTTCTTTAAGACATAAATTAAATAATTAGTCTCTGTCCCCCTTCACTGACAAAATAAAATGAGCAAAATTACTAGACACTTTTTAAGCTTACCTTCTGCTAGGCCCACCTTGAATTCTTTCGACACACTTCCAGGTCTCCCTTCCAGCAGTAGGAGAGATTCCGTAAACTAGAGATTTATAACATATGACAAGTCAACCCAGATCCTTATGAAACTAGAAATGAGTCAGCAACATTATAGCTGCTTGAAATTCAGGGCATTTCAGAGTGAGGGGGAGACATCTTTGAGAATTTCACAGAGAATGTTTTACTCCCTGAAAAATTGCTGAGAATTCTTGAGAGGCAAAGTGATGCCCAGGTTTTTTATTTTCCACAGCAAGGTGGTAAATGAACCAGGGCTCTGTGAGCCAGGATCAGATGGCTGACAATGAGAGCAGCCACATCATGTGCTCATCGCTGGTCTAATTACTTCTGCACAACCTTTCCTAAACAGTGATTTACTTTTAATGGTTCTCATCCCCTTCAAGAAATAATCTTAAGTCCATAATGCAAAGTCCAAGGCCTACCCATTCATATGTGTCCCACTCTCAGATTTTCCCTCCATACCCTTTGCCAATTGCAATCAAAGTGAAAGCCTCTCAGTTTTTCAATGGATCATGTTCAAGTTCTAATTATTTGGAAGTTGATCCTGGATGAATTCAGGTAAATGACAGTTGCCATACATAATGACAAAATTCGTCTATATGCATTGAGTATCTACTTTTTGTTGGACATGAATCTAGCACTAACCCAGAAAATCTCATTGCTCATTTTCATAAAAACCCTTTAAAAGAGGCTAATCTATTTTAGAGCTCAGGAACCTGCATTTTGAGAGGATCCATGTGTCCAAGTTAATGTGTAGCAGATACAGAATTTTAGCCTATGTCTTTTTGATGTCAAAATTTTTCTGATTCTTCCCTGAATTAACTCCTCCTTGACTTTTAAGATTCACTACAACACAACTGTACTTACAAAGGCTTCTGATTCTCTCTGCCCCTGTGGAGGTAAACAGATTCTTTTCTTGCAATTTGAAAAGCAATGACGGGCCTCTGTGCCTTGCTGCCTTAACTCTGATCTCCTGCCTAACTGACTTACTTGTCTGACTCCTCCATCTAGACTGGGACTCATCCTTGTCAGCAACCGCATGGTAGATGCTCATAAAATATTTCTCACATTTGGCCTACCAGAAATGAAAGAATGATTTAAAAGATGCTGCATGACAATCCAGGGAGTGCCTCTCTCACGTGTCAACATCATCAGAATCTCCCTTCCTTGCTGTAATAATTTGCTGCAAAAGCTAAATGAAATGACTCTATGTGGCTAAAAGCCCAGAGCTGTTTCTCAGCCCTCACCCCCACTCTCCCGGCCCAATTCAACTCCCAGGTGATCCAGAAAAACTAAAAGACAAATTATCACCCTATAAGGAGTTTATAAGGGGGCACAGAAGGCACTGTTGAGGGCCTGTGTGAAGGGAAGGCATTATCAAGGCCATTAGGAGGTTTTATTGAATTGTAACCCAGGAGAAATGTGGCTGGATCCATCGGGCTGTGGTCAGAAGACCTGGGAGCAAATTTTACTGGCAGAACTTAACTACAGAATTGATTTTTCTTTTCTTACAGATCCCATAACAATAGTGGAGCAGAGAAAAGAGGGGAGGCCAGCAGGGATGGAAGGGAGAGTAGTTCTGTGGGGCCGAGCTGAAGGGATTCTTTACCTCATTGTCTAAGAAACAACCACTTACTGTAGGTTGAGGCCTTGGTAGAGAGACTGTTCCAGGACTCTGCCAAAAATTAAACACATGCATCTCTGGATTCTGCTAGGCTGGACATGTCCATCCCTGGGTTCTTCTAGGATGAGAATGTCCAGACTCTATCAAGGTCACAGAGTCAGGGTCACAGGTAAGGACAAGGTGGTCTCCTGATTCATTTTCAAGGATATCCAATGAGGCATATGGTAGCATTCTCTCTTTCTCTCTCTCTCTCTCTCTCTCTCTTTCTCTGAGTTTGACAAGGAATCACTATTGCACATAAGTACTCTACGCAATTGTTTACCAGATAGTATATATTTTCAGCCAACTCAATGTCTTACTTTCCCATTGTCTTGAGAGGACTCAGTGGGTATTGGAAGCAGCAAAATCTTGTGGAATGCAGGGGCTCTTCTAACGTAAGCCACTTATTAGATAATGAAAACTTCTCTCTGGCAGTGATGATAGATGTTGGACAGTCATTTGTACTTTTAAAAATATCACAATGATTTTTATTTTTTTAAATGTCACCTCCAGTGATTTCGGAACTGGGACCATGGTTCTCCATGATAACAGCTACCTGTGGCTATAATGACCAGTTACCCTATGAATCTCCAACATGGCACTGCCTCAACAGAGAAGCAGTCACTTCATCACTGTTTGCATTATTATTAACCATATTTCTATGATCCCCATTTCACAGATGAAGAAACTAAGGCTTAAGGGGAGTTACATACTTTCCAAAGTCACACAGCTAGTACATGATGGAGACAGAATTTGGCTGCATTTTGGCCACAGAAGGAATCTGCCAAGGAGGCTTCTTGACAGAATAAAAGTGAAAACAGAATCAGAGAAGCAGAGAAGTTAGGTGGCTCTCTCCTGCTCCACCTTATCGCACAGGAGAATGTTAAGAGATGCTTTACAGTAGGTTGAGTAAGGAGGGTCTGACACTATTTTGTGTGGTGAGAAAACGGGTGTTCCCTGGGGCATTTTCACCAAAGTCCTCCCTAACCATCCTCTGGCAACAAATTTACTCAAGTTATGTTTACTGGGGACTTGCTATAACTCTTTGGAACTCAATTGCATTCTGACACCCTATACATCTTCTAACTTATTTCCCATCACTGACCCTGATCTTATTTTAAAAAACCTTGGAGAGTATCAATAATGGCACCTTTTCTGTGCTATTTTTTTGACAAGTTATTCCAGAATGTATTTAATAACTTAAAATTGTCATTGATTGAAAATAGTAATTCTAAATGAGCAGGTGTAAACTAATATACCTTCTTTTCTTTCTTAATCTCTTTTTTTCCTAGCCACATACTTGATCTTCTCAAAGGTATCTTCCTAAGTGGTCAACAAGCTACAAAACTGTCCAAAGAGAGAGGAAGACAGAGAGAAAACTTTTATGATAGGTTGAGCATCCCAAATCTTGATATGTAAAATGCAAAAAGTTCCAAAATCTGAAACTTTCTGAGCACAGACATAATGCTCAAAGGAAAATTCTTGTCACAGTATTTTGGATTAGGATTACTCAAGCAGCAAGTATAATATAAATATTCTAAAATTTAAAAAATACAAAATCTGAACACTTTTGGTCCCAAACACTTCTGATAAGAGCTATCTAACCTGCAGCATCGACCCTCCCCAGAGTCTAGATTTGTTCACCCAAGCTGCTACTTAGAACAGAGCTTAGCGCATATTAGGTGCTCAAGAGATAATTCACAAATCCAGGAAAGACATTCCCAACTGAAACTTACTATTCAAAAAAATTCAGAGCTTGTGTCTCAACACTCAATTTTTCAGCAGGGCTTTTGGGAATAAGGAAATGCCAGCATACAGATAGAATGGGTGACTGCCCCTCAGCAGGACTTGAGAGGCAATGAAGTTTTGTCTATTCAAAACATTTGTCTCCTGGCAACCTTTTAGCATCTGAAATTCCCATCTCTGATTCTGCATTCGGTACCTAGGGAAAGGCACTGACTTGAAATGAGGTAAGATAAGTTTATTTGATTAGCTCATTGAGACTATGGGCCCCTAAAAGACATAGATAGGGCTGGTAACCCCCAGTTGCAGGAGATAATCAAAGAGTTCCTGACCAAAAGATCAGTGTTACTGGTTGCTGTTTGAACAGAAGGAGCAGGAAGAATTCCAAAGGGAAGGCCACCTGAGACCTAATGCACCAACTCAACAAGCCCTGGCCCCAAAGCACATGTGTACAGTCCATGAGAGAAAAGTAGACCATAAATCCCATGGGTTTGGAGTCCAGGAAACCTGAACTTTCAGTCCAGTCCCATCACTTTGACCACAGGCCCAAGTGACTAACTTTGTGTGAACTCAACTTTCTCGTCTACACAGTGGGTACATTTCCCCTACCATGCAGCGTTGCAATAAGGCATAATTGAGATGATGAGAATGCCTAATGTAGGACTGGGTAAGGAGAAGCCATTTAGAAGTAGTGCAAGGTGGCTATTTCCATCCATCATAATTCTTTCCAAAGAGGTTTTTATCCTTCTTAATAAAGCAAAATTGAAATGGGGGCTAGGGAAAGAGGCAACAAACATATGGGAAGAAACGAGAAGTTTTTATCAAGAATCTAATACATGCCAAGTATTTACCCAAGTTCATTTCACACGCACTCCATGGGAGAATGAAGTTGGTGTCTCTGAACTTGTCCCCTCATTTTATCCCTCAGACACAAATTCCTCTGGTTTCTCAACATACAGAAACACTGATGAGAAAGGAAGAAACAGAAACAACAAGAAGGATGTTCTATATAAATCCAACACTTGCCTGTTTGAGGGCCAAACCATGCCCTCCATCTTAACACTTGAGCCCCCTTGATAGAGGAGAGGCAGAGACACGCTGCTCAGAGGAAGTGAACATTGAAGGAAACTGGGAGTGCATCGGTCCTGAAACATACATCCTAAGGTGGGTGGACCCATCACAATCGCAGAGTAAGGCAACAGTATCTTATAATCCTGGGGTATTCCCAGCAAAAGTTCCATCCCTCCTGCTATTTTTTCATCACCTCTTCAGAAGTATTCAAATGAGTTGAGACAACTGCTTCACTTGGCATTTGGATCCATCTATTACTACTCCAGGGCTCAAGTGCTTAGTCATTTCTTAGCTCATGTCACTGCCACTTTGTTCTTGCATTTGACACCGACTCCAATAACCTTGTAGCATCTGCCCTCCCAATTCCCCTGAAAAGCCCAAGCAGCCTGCTTTGATGAACGCTCCTTTGAATGCCCTTCCTTCCTTTCTTGTTTTTTTTTTTTTTTTTTAAATTCCTGTCCCTCTCTCTCTCTCTCTTTTTTCCTTTTGACAAGAAAAAGAGCTATCAGGTTTCTGGAACATTCTTGAATAGCTAATTCCTGGAGTCCTTGTCCTCACTTCTGCCCCTCTGTACCTCGCTGGCACTTGCTCCAAGATCTGCTCCTTTTCAAACAACGACCTGGCACTGAGCTGAGATTTCCAAATGTTAACTCTCTGGCACCAGTCCTGTAGGTACTGAAAGGATTTTTTTCCCCCAATTTGCACACAAACCCTTTCATTTCAATGCATATCAGGGTCAGTTTGTTTTTTTGCCTTGCCTACAAGGTGGTTTGGAGGCCATGGCTCAGAGAACAAACGATAAAGGTCTTTATCCTCCTTTTTGACCATCTCTCAGCCACTCTCACCTGGGCATTCATAAATGCACAATCTTCCCAGCCTCTTATTTATACCTTTCTGGGCAGAGCCCCAGGGTCGACAGCGACCTACATACCAGCTTTTCAGACTCCTTTCAGGAAGGTCTGCAAAGTTCCCCGGCAGCTTGCCTGTGCTGTTCTCATGCCCTTGCTCAGGGGAAAGCTTGTATAAAGCTCCTATGATTGAGAAACTTTCCCTTCCCAGGTGCCACTGTCAGTAATAATCTCAGCAGAGCACAGGGGCTGTCTATGGTGCCTGGGAGGAGGGGTGGTCTCACCTGTCTGACATTCATTCATTTCCAAATTTTCTGTCTGATTCTTAGACACAGAATGTAAATAGAGCATGGTAGAGTGGGAAGGAGGGGGGGAAAGAAGCATCATTGAAAGAGAGACTCCATTCATCCCTCACCATTCATCCTTTCTCTCATTCACTGACAAAGGTTTTCCTGATTCTTACTCTCTGGGAAAGGTGTTGAGGATTCAAAGCTGTAATTGATAACAGTCTTTGTAGTTTAAAAACTCAAGAGTCCAGAAAAGAAAGAAAAAGCATTCTAATTGGGTATAAGCAGAGCCTATTACTTAAGAGAAGTAATTAAACAGCCATGAGGGCAGATTAGGGGTTCAGTAAAAATGTCCTACAAGAAACAGTGTTTGAGTTGAATCTTCATGGAAGCGACAGTTCTACAGTGGGCCTGCTGTGGGTCAGACACAGCGACATGTGCTAAATCAACGAGAACAAAATAGACTGTCTCTGATGTTCTGGGGCTTAAATTTATGAACAAGACCCAGGAAGCATAGTTGGGGGAAGAGAAGAGGAGTCCAGAGTGTAGCTGAAATGGACCAATGTGAGTTCCCAGTTATGGAATATTCCCCTGTGCCAGATGCCACCAAAAGCACCACCATATTTAGTCTTTACAACACACTATATAGCCCGAATTGTCATTTACATTTGCAAGGTAATACTACTGAAATGTAGAGGGTAAGCAAACTGCTGACTATCACAGAGCTTATAGAGACGGGAGCTGGGTCGTCACAAGTATACCTTCCCCCAAAGCATGGACTCTGAACCACCACAGGAAAAACATCTTCGGCCTCTCTGATGGAGAAGGTGAGGGAAGCCATTCCAAGCAAGGGGAACAGCTTTTGCAAAGTTTTTGAAACATAATTCACATCTAACAGAAGCTAAGGTTGTAGTAAGAGTGACGCTGAGAGCATGGTGACAAGAATGTTTGGAGTGGGGGGGAAGACTATTCAGAGATAAATTTATACTCCACGATAAGGGTTTCACCTTTGGTTGTAGGAAACCACATGAAACCATAAATAGGCTCTAAGTAAGAGAGGGATAGTATAAAATTAGAGTCTTAGTGAAGTGGGATCAAATTAGAGTCCTAGAAGCAGTGTTTTGACTGTGAATTAGAAGATACACTAAAACTGGTTATAAATGAAATAAGGGGAATGAAAGAGGATTCATCTGAGAGCTTTGAAAGAAATATTATAAATAAAACTTGATGATCAATTAGATGTGGTCATGAATGGCAGGGAGGGCTTAGGAGGACGCCTATGTTTTGGGCCAAGGCAATTTGAGATAGTGACAATCTCTGAAGATGCAAATTTACATAGGTTTTGAAGGAATGAGAATTGAACACATAGTGTTCAATTTGAGACAAACTGTGTTTGAACTTTGGGAGGGAAACCCGAAAGGAAATGTCCAAAAGGTTGATATCTATGAGACTGAAATTTGGGAGAGTGATTTGGGTTGGGGAAATAGATTTTCCTTGGTCTTAGGAAAGTCAATGTTACTGGAGTTAATGATGCATCTCAAGGATAACAGGCACAAAGGAAAGAAAGATGATTTGAGAAAACAACCACAGGGATATGTGTGCAAGAAAACATGAATGGCAGAGAAGAAACTAATGAAGAAGAAGGTCCAGGACTGTCATCACGGCAAGGAAAAGATGAGCGGTCAATCTGCAAAGGACATTTGTCCATTTTCACACTATGTCAGAACTGAACATCATTTGTCTGGAGAACACATTGGTAAAGTACTTGCAGCTGGTCGTGTGACAGCCAGAACTAGAACCCAGAGCTTCTGGCTCCAACTGAGGACAGGGGTTTCATTTATTTATTTATTTATGTTGGTTTCTCATAGGCTCACTGTCTCTAATGAATGTGTAAGCACTAAAATAAAATTGATTTTTAAAAGCATACAATCTGGCTCAGCTCCTGTAGTTCAGTGGTTAGGGCACCAGCCACGTACACTGAGGCTGGTGGCTTCAAACCCGGCCCTGGGCCTGCTAAACAATGACAACTACAACAAAAAAAATAGTCAGGTGCTGCAGCAGGTGCCTGTAGTCCCACTACTTGGGATGCTGAGGCAAAGAGAATCACTTAAGGCCAAGAGTGTGAGGTTCAATGTCCTTATATAGTGATTAAGAAAATGCTATGAAGGCTATCTCTCACAGTACGATCAAAATGTTTCTGATTGTATATGAAGCACTTTCTGTCCTATGATTGCACCAATGTACACAATTATGATTTAATAAAATTATTAAAAAAAAAAAAAGAAACAGCTTGGTGTTAGGTGAAAGCCATAGGAAACACTCTCAACACTTCACTTGCTGCTTGGCAAACCGTATGTAAAAACCAAAGAGTCAACTCTTCGGTCACCTCGCCACGATGAGGCATTGCAAAGACATTTTCCTGTAACACCTAAGGGAAGTTATTCTCCTGGGAAATTAAAAGTTACTTCACACTGGCTGAAAGAAAGATAAATTTGTCAAATATAGACTTATATCAGGGAAGGGCCGACATGTGCCTCCCGGAATCCGCAGCGGACAGCATGAACCCTGTGCACTGGGCGCCCGTACATTTTGATTTCGAAACATTTTGTGCCCCATTTAACAACTTGACCGCATCACAATCTCTGTTACGAGGGTTTGTGCTCACATCTTTTAGCTGATAGAATGAATGCGTTCATGAGCTTTCAGGAATACCAACAGGAAATCAATTTATAGTGAGAGGCAACTAAAGATTAGAAAAAAATTCGGGTGCCAGGACAGAAGTGACATGTGAATAGGAACAAGATTTCAAGGAAGACAAGGAGAATAACAGCGTGTAAAATAAAGGTTCTTAAGCAAGTGGAACGGGTCTTAGCTTTTAAAAATACAAGTCAGTGGAGTACCGGACGGATCATTAAGGGATTAGATTTGATCCCCGCTTTATCTCTGAGGTACATGACTTTGAGAAACACGATTTTTTTATCTGCGAAATGCAGTCCTTGACCTGCCTACTCAACTTTCCTCTTCATGATGATCAAGATAAGGATTGCAAAATGTTATGAAGAAATGTCCTGCAGAGGTGTGGAAGACACTTCTTATTGTGAGCCACACTGTATTCTACTTTCACTTTCCTCTAACTGTAGTATCCTAAAGCAATATCCTAAGACAGATCCTTAGGTATTCAGCAAAGCTCCCTGTCCTGGTCAATTACTGCCTCCTTCTCTTATTATTATCTCTATTTTATTATCTCATATTATTTGGAATGTGTAAGAAATTTAAAGTTTATTAGTTACACTAAGGTTTATATAGGAAGCCTCAACTGGAATACATATCTATTATTTTGTGTGTTAAATTTCAGGTTTATTTAAAAGCGTAGGGGCTGTGAAAATGGAAAAATGGATATTTTATCTTGTGGAGTACAATTTTTATGATAAAGTTCTTCTGTCATTGTTATAACTTGTGGTATGAATTTTTAAATGAGAACACTGATTTTGAAAGGATAAACAATTAATTCATTATTATGGGAAAACAAGGAGAATTGTTATGCTATCTTAGCATAAATGGGGCTTGGTGCCTGTAGCACAATGGTTACGGCACAGCCGCGTACACTGAGGTTGGCGGGTTCAAACCCAGCCTGGGCCAGCTAAAACAACAATGACAACTGCAACAAAAAATAGCTGGGCATTGTGGCAGGCACCTGTATTCCCAGGTACTGGAGGCTGAGGCAAGAGAATGACTTAAGCTACAGTTTGAGGTTGTTGTGAGCTGTGATGCCCCAGCACTCTACAGAGGGTGACATACTGGGAGTCTGTCTCAAAAAAAAGAAGTTTTAAAGGAAGATTCAGATCACCTCCAAGTTCTTTTTGGAGTCACTGAAGATTGCCTCCAAAATCACAGCAGCATGCCAATGAGTGTTTGGTCTCATGGATGCTATACAGGGCTTAGTTATGGACTTAAATGTTCCAAGGACACAGTAGTCCCTGAGCCAACTATAAAATATTGTGAGGAAATTTACAAGAAAGGCCACTGGATTTACTCCTCTCAAGGTATCCAGATAAACGGTAGGGAGGGAGCCAGGGGCTGCTTGGAAAGAGGATGGCAAAGGGATCTGTGGGATAGAATTCAGTCCTGGCATTCCTTCCCCCTGGTGTAGCAATGCACGCGGCCCAACTTGTCTTACCAGGACAGCTCAGGTCCAGTTGAGTTCCATAGACCAAGGAGGGAGGAAACTTGGGTCTTTACTTTTACAAAGCTCTGTTTCAGTTGAAATAGGATAGACTAGTCACAATTGGGAAATAGAAGGCCTGCCACGGAACACAGGAATGTCACCCAGGATCAAGTGCAGGATACCAGGCAGAGTTAGAAACACAGAGGATGAGAGTCAGAGAAAGCAGAAAGCCACCATGGGCCTCATTTATCAATACTATAGAGTGCCGGAGGGACACCACCACTCCTGCCCAGATCTGCACCTAGCGACCCTAGCAACCCTTTCTTCTTCAACAATAAATTCGATAAAGACTTCTGAGCCTCCCCTGTGTGCCAAGCCCTGTGTTAGGCAGTGGAGATACTGGGGGAATGTGTTATTCAGTTACTAAGTATGAAATGTCCAATTTCCTAAGTACTAATTTTGACGATATCTCTGACACTTTACTTTAATGCTTCTTGTTTTATTTTTCTTGTGAAGGTACATCTCACTCTTTCAAATACACATTTTGGCTTGTGATTATCTTTCAATTTTTTTTTTTACAGCATTTATGTAAAACCATGGATAAGTCAAAATTAGTGTTGTTTTCTTTTTTTTTTTTTAAATACATGTATTTTATTATTCTTCATTACATTATTTCCCGCCCCCCACCCGTCCGTGATAAGACAGAATTGATTTACAGAAAAGAATACAGAAAACACCAAAGCTCCTGGTAGTGGGAGAGATTTCAAGTAGGGAGAGAGAAGCTCTCTCCGTTCCTCTCCCGGTCTTTCCCC
>CAUYRH010072740.1:0-10479 GCA_963574655.1 Perodicticus potto
AAATACTGATGAGTATGATAAAAGGCAAGTACCTAACAAGGTTAGAAAAAGCTGGAGGAAATGTGAAAACAATTTAACAGGAAAAAGGGAGTAGAAATAGAGAAAGAGCTCTTTGAATGCAGAACACCATATCACTGACAATTGGTTAGTAAACATATTTTAAAAATGCTCATCATCCCTAATTATTAGAGAAATGCAAATCAAAACCACATTGAGATACCATCTAACTCCAGTGAGAATGGCCCACATCACAAAATCTCAAAACTACAGATGCTGGCGTGGATGTGGAGAGAAGGGAACACTTTTACATTGCTGGTGGGACAGCAAACCAATACAACCTTTTTGGAAGGAAGTAAGGAGAAACCTCAAAGAACTCAAGCTAGACTTCCCATTTGATCCTGCAATCCCATTGCTGGGCATCTACCCAGAAGGAAAAAAATCCTTTTGCCATAAGAACACTTGCTCTAGACTGTTTATCACAGCTCAATTTATAATCGCCAAAATGTGGAAACAGCCTAAATGCCCACCAACCCAGGAATGGTTTAACAAGCTGTGATATACATATACCATAGAATACAACTCAGCCTTTAAAAAAGATGGAGGCTTTATCTCCTTTGTATTAACCTGAATGGAAGTGGAACACATTATTCTCAGTAAAGCATCATAAGAATGGAGGAGCATGAATCCTATGTATTCAATATTGATATGAGGACAATTAACGACCTAGTACACAGTGGGAGGTGGGGGAAGGGAGAGCAGAGAGACAGAGAAAAAGGGGGGGAGGTAGGGGAAAGGGAGAGCAGAGAAAGGGAAGGAGGGAGGGGGTAGGGATCTTGGTGTTTGACACACCTTTTGGGGGCAAGACACAATTATAAGAGGGACTTTACCTAACAAATGCAATTAGTATAACCTGGTTTCTTGTACCCTCAATGAATCCCAATAATAAAAAAAAAAAAGAACACCATATCATCATCATAAAGCATTTCATATAAAACATGAATATTTTTAAAGCACATATAAAATCATTTCAACTTTCTGGCTTTTAATGAGCAGTATAGTCAAATTAAATTTTGGTTTTAAATAACACTTTCCAAAGACCATAAAATTCTGAAGTCAATCAGGATTTGTTTTAACTTGTAGGAGATGTGAGAAATACGAAAATCATTCATTCTCTTATGATATTTTACTTTTGCTACAAAACCAGTTGTTTGCTAAATAACTCCTTTACCTAAAAGAGCTCATTCACTTCCTAAACGGAATAGTCACACTAAGGGAGCATCTTTCATATTGGGAGGCCCCAGCTCAGGTTTTGTGGAGAAAGGCCAATGATAAAATAGCTGTTTCAGTACTTATCTTTTGGATAAATTATTAGCCTTTCCAGTTTCAACATTAATTTTGTTATTTATGTGAATTGATATAAACTCTGAAGAAAAACTAATGTTATGAAATTTGAAAAATGTCGCTTTGGAAAACGTATAGTCATCCATTTTCGTTTCATAGGAAAGAAGTTCTTTTCAAAAAGATGAAATGTGAAGGTGATGTATATGTAATAATGTTTTCATATACTTGCCAATTTAATGTGTTTGCATAAATATTTAATACATTTAAATATTTAATCTTTCCAGGAAGAACATGTTCTGCATTTCAATGTCTTCTCTTTTTCATTGATTTCTGATGTCCCCAGAGAACATTTTATTATTTGGTGGACATTTCCAAGACAGTGATCAAACCTCCTTTTTTTGGTGAGTGCATAAGCAAATATTTCTATTTATACTCTATGAAACATTATCTATCGATATATATGTGCGTTACTTTATATCTGCTTTAGTTGATTTAGTATTACAAAATATATGAAATCACAGAGTAACATATTAAGAATGCAGCAAATATGTTGAAAATTTTAAATTTCAATCAATTTACAAATTACAAATTTACAAATTACAATTTACAATTACAATTTACAAATTCTTTTAGTTAATTTTGATATCACAACATTGTCCAGGTTTAAAGAACTTGCATAAAATATATGATCTTTTATCAGGAAATTTAGTTTGGCTCCAATTCAAATTATTGTCATTTTCAAATTTAATTACTTTTCCAATAAGCCTCCTTAAGTCATATATATATATATATATATATATACATATATATATATATATATACATCCTTGATTACTCCATACATAGTTCCTTTCACTGACACCTTGGGTACATGGTTTATTTGTTAACATGGGCTCTTTTAAGTGCTATTTTACATATATGTTCTTGCTGCATTATAATACTATCTAACTTACCTCCAATGTTGCTATTCTTTTTTCATTTTTATCCACATATCTTCTATTGGAGTATGTAATTTTAGAACTGAATTCAAAATGTTTATAAAATAAAACTACAGCTCAGGATCAACTATTGAAGACCTGTGCAGTCAATACTTTCTCAGCTTTCGACTCTCTCCCTCAAGTCCTCAAGATTAGCAAGACAAAGTTGACAGTCCCAAGACTCTGCACAAACAGGTGAGCATGACTTCCACACACCCCCACCCATCCCAGGGAAATCACAGATAAGAGGGCTAAGCCTCTCATAAAGTGACAGAATGTACTTGACATCCCCTTCGACAGACAAATGACTAGGAGTTGGAGTTTTAACTTAGTGGGTGTAAAATCTGAAGACACAGCAGTGAAAATGTAGAACACAGACTCCTCTGGGTTTAGAAAAAGGGCCTTCCGCATGCTAAATGTTCAATCATTCATTACATTACAAATGAATCAGAGGAGGACAATAATTTTAAAAGGACAAAAGTGATGAGTTTCTTAAATGTGCTATTTACAAGATTGAATAAAGAAATGGATCTCTCAGTGGGTGAAGGAGATCAGGACTGGACAAACTTGCCTCCAGAGTACATTTGACCAAACTCGAAGGACTTGGTCTTCACTGAGAACCTGCTATCAAATAACGATCTTCTATTCCATTATGTTTTGTCAGTTTTGGTTTCTTACCATTGTAGACACAAACATTCTGATGTAAAATCAGAAGAAACCACAAATTATGGGATTTCCTCAAAAAATTAGAAATAGGACTACTATATAGCCCAGTTATCCCACTTTTGAGTATATATCTAAAAGAATTGAAATCAGGATCTTGATGAGATGCCCATACTCTCGCGTTTATTGCACCATTATTCACAGTAGCCAAGACATAGAAACAATCCAATGTGTATCAAAAAATTAATGGATAAAGAATATACGGTATTTACATACAAGGAGATTATTGTTTAACCCTTAAAAGAGAAGGAAATCCCACCTAATAACCACATATTAACTACAGACAGTATGCTGCAGAGCAGATCTATATAAGTTACTCATCTTTCATTAACAGAACTCTTATATTCATGAGAAATAATTCCCCATTTCTTTAACATTTATCCATTCAGCAACATGGACAAACCTACAGGAAATGCTAAGTGAAATAAACTAATCATAGGAGAATAAATAGTACATGAGCTCATTTACATTATATGAGGTCTTTAAAATAGTCAAACTCACAGAAGGAGAAAATATTAGTAGAATGGTGATTGCCAAAGAGTGGGGGAAGGAAGAAATGAGAAATTATTTCTCATGAGTATACAATTTCTGTAATGCAAGATGAATAAATTCTAGAGATCGCTGTGAAACATAGTGTCTGTAGTTAATGTGGTATCATGCACTTTGAAATATGATAAAAGGATAGATACCATGTTATGTGTTCCACAAAAACACATGAGAACATTTTGGTATCATAAGTCCAGTCTCATCAGGATATATACATTCAATGAGTATAATTTTTCTATATCAATTTTATCTCAATATAGCTAAAAATTCAAAGTTTATATAACACCTAATTTTAGCAGACTTTTGTGAAGAAGGGTGTGTGAGACACCTTCAACCAGGCCAGGGAGGCTCATAAAGCTGAGCTCACTCATGTAGTTCCAGAAACGTAAGAGGCTTATATGGAAGGATCACTTGAGGTCAACAGTTTGAAATAGCCTGGGCAACATAGTGAGAGTTTGTCTCAAGAATTTTTTTTTTTTTAAATTAGCCATGCCTACAGGTGTGTGCCTATAGTTCGGCTACTAGAGAAGCTAAGACAGAGGAGACTTGAGCCCAGGAATTCAATGCTGCAGGGAGCTATCTATAATTGTACCACTGCACTTTAGGCTGGATGACAGAATGAGACCCTATCTCAAAAAAAAAAAAAAAAAAAAAGGACTTTCAAAGGAGAGGACAACCTAAATCATGTGTATAAATGTCGCCTTACAAAAGTCACTTGGACCTCTCTTTCATAGACTTATTCTGAAATCTAAACTGCATTCTATATTTTTGGATGAACACAGTCATTCTGTTTCTGGACCTTATAATAACACAATATTGCAGGATAGGTAAGATATATTCACCAAAACTAAGCAAGCAATGCCATCAGCATTGTTCTGTATATAATTGTGAAAAGGGGCATAAATAAAGTGTTTTTATTTACTTTTGTATTTTGTTTTACTTCTACAGCAGACACATGGAAACCCCAAGGATTCAAACATGTCTCTATAAATAATTTGTTCAACAGAAAAGTCTCAATTATTTGGTTCATAGGATGAAGGCTTTCCTGTAGATTGCTCGTAAGCCACACAAAAATGCAAAACTATGTAAACTATAAACTAATACTAACATTTATTAAATATAAATAAATATTAAATTTATTCAATATCATTTATAAAATATTAAAATATTTTAACACCAATATTTATTAAATAAATATAAATGTCCATCAATATATTATGCAACAATTTAGTAAAATAATCCAAACACCATGGTTCTTGAATATAATTAAAGTTTTCCCTTACTTATACCAAGAGTCCATGTTGTCTATATTTTAGGTTTTGGAGATCTTAATGGTTTCTATTGCAACTACTCAATTCTGTTGCAGGGCAAAAGCAGCCATTGACAACACATGAAAGACCAAGTGCAGTCGTATTCCAATAATAAAACTACTTACAAAACCATCAGCTGTCCAAAACTGGGGCATATGTTGTTGTTTGCCAAGGTCCATATCATGGCCTTAAAAATGTAAGACTTCAAAATGTTACAAAAATTTTATATTAAGACTTCACATTTGAAATATGTGGCCCCCCTAATTTATAACTTATTCATAATTCTCGAAGCCTCCCTCCTTCTTTTCCCAATCTCTTCCTCCTTCCCTTTGTTCTATTCTAAACTTCCTCTCTCTCTCTCTCTCTTCCTTTCTCTCTCTCTCTCCCTCTCCCTCTCTCCCTCTCTCTCACTGTTTTTCTCTCTCCCCCTACCTCTACCATCTTCTTCAGTAGCCATAGCCAATCAAAGCAGCTAGGGGTCAAGCTGTGTTCCTACCCCAGTGGAGAAAAATATTTTATGACTGACATTGTTTAAATTACTATCCCACTTAAAAATAAAAAGCAGAATTACTTAGTTGGTTTTATTATGACAGTGAAGTTTTCTGTCACTTTTATTGCATATATTGCCTGTACCCAAGGCAGAGACTGCTCTCCCACCACCCATGCTCTGTGGTTTAAAACTGCTCTTTGGTATCTTGAAGACAAAATGTGACTGCATGAGTTGTACTTTTTTATTAATAAAAATTAACTATCTAGAGGTTGTTGGTCACATTATAACTTATTTAATGTGTCCATTATCCTATTGTACCATGCATTAGTGGGCTATTTCCAAAGTTCCCTGGTACAAATGGTGCTTCACTAAATATACTTGACTCTTATCTTTGGATACTTGTGGTAGTGTTTTGTTTGAATAAATTCCCAGAAAGGGAATTAATAACACATTCAAAATTTTAACAAATATTGCCACATCGCTCTTCAAAGTTTCTGTGTCATTTTGATTCCATTCACGAATAAATGATAGTCTTTACTCCATACTCTTTCATTAATGATTATCGTGGTATTCTTAAGGTTTGCCAAACTGTTAACCTCAAAATAATAACTCATTTCATGGGAGGAGCCAAGATGGCGGTCTGTAGCCAGCTTTCCAAGAGGCTCCCATCCAGAAGGATAAAGGACAGAAATTTAGCAAGAAAGCCAATGGTTTGGATCTGAACCAAAAGAGAGGTCGAAGAAAGCACATCAACCCTGCGGAGTTGGCCTGCAACCCCAAGGATACAAACCAAAGGTAAAGAACACATCGCCAAGCAGACAGGAGTCCCCTCCCGAATGAGAACGGCTCACAGTATACTCCATACCTCCATACAAACAAGTGAGCAGAGTTCAGATGTCCTCCCACTCTACCCCACGGGAGAGACCATTTAAATATCAGACCTCCTTCCCCTACTAGGGTGCCATGGCACTCTCCTGCCAAGCATAAAACTGTATATATTCCCTACCTGCAAGTTTGAACTCCCGGCACTCCCCTCCACTCTCACCCTGAGGTCTGGAGACCTGTCCCCCATGGAGTCCAGATTCTTGGACATTTTCTCGAGAGTTGTGGACAGGATGCAGACTGTTGCTGATCTGTGCTGATTTTTCAGCTCAGGAATGGTGAGAGGAAAGTGAGCTGAGAGGCCGAGCTGGAGAGGCGGTCACCTGAGGCACGGAGCTGGCAGCCGCAGCAGCGAGAACAATGGCAGTGGGGCTCACACCCCTGGGGATGTTTTAAGGAGACACTCACAGTCTCTCTGGGTGGCCAGGGGAAGCTGGGCACCTTCTCCGGTGGCAGCCACTGGCAGAGCAGTCCTGCAGCAGAGGTGCAGGCCCCGGAAGTCAAGGGTATGCCTGAGGCGCTACCGGCTGGGGTGGGGCACTGAGAAAGCAGATTCCCAGGGTGGAGACTACTTTACTCACCTTCAGATACACCTGGCCCTTAGGGGATGAAAGCTGAGACAAATGGTTGGAACTCACAGACTGAGTCAGACCTATTTGCAGCCCAATGTCTGATCCACAGGGAAAAATTCTGTGAACTTGTTTTGTTCTATCAGCAACATTAATCAGGGACAGGGCTAGAACTGAGTGAATCACTCCAGCCCTTATCAAGTACCCAGGTTGTTAGGCCGCACCTACCCCTGCCAAACAGTGACAGAGACTGGCGGACTGGCTGAGGAGCCACAGACCCCCCCCACCGTAACCCAGGCAGGTGCAAACCTCTGGAGCATCTGCTCATTGGAGGGAACTGGATCACAGCTCTGCAGGGTTTCCAGAGACTGGGTATGGCAGAGGAGAAAGGTGGGGAAGGAAGCATCAACCTTCCCAGACTAATTTACTTGCTGGGGGGGGGGCCCTCCTGAGCTCGCAGAGCACCAGAGCGAGTTATTACTAGAGCTGCCAGCAGACTCCTGCTATCTAGTTGCCAGAGAATTTTCAACTCTTTTATTTGAGGCTGGTGCTGGTTGGGACAATTGACTGGGACCTCTTCAACTGGGCCAATCACCTGAGGACTTTCCAAAGTGGGCGTGTGGAAGTGGGAAGGCTTGATTTTCCTTTTCAAATTGTTGCCTGAGGGGGGTACAGTGACCTAACTGCTGGTATTTCTCCACAGCTCAGACTTCAACACAAAGTAACTGATTCTCTAGTGTAAGACAGAGAAAAGCTGAAAATAAGAAAGAGCCACTTAACCCCACCACACCAAGAAGGTCCCCAGTTTCACAGGCAGTAGCACTGTATGGGTTGTTGGCAAAACTCCAGGAGAAAAGGTACAGACACCAGTCCAAGCTTTCAGGCAAAGGACTGGTCAATCACTACTCCTAAAACCCCTAACCCAACTTATCCTTATCTACTCTTCCAGCCAAAGGGTACAAAATAATCATGGGGTGGAATCAGCGGAAAAGCTCTGGAAACAGGAACAACCACAGTAGATCAACCTCCCCAAGAAAACAATTTGGTGGACACAAATGATGATCCTATGCATAAACAGATAGCTGAGATGTCAGAAATCGAATTCAGAATTTGGATTGAAAACAAGATCAATAGAATAGAGGAAAAGTTGTAATTAGAAATTCAGGGAGCATTTCAAAAATTTTCTCAAGAAGTCAAGGAATTCAAAGACCAAATGACCACAGATTTTGACACATTGAGACAAGAAGTTGAAGACCTTAAAGATCTGAGAAACACAGTAGAATCCCTCAGTAACACAATGGGGCAAGCAGAGGAAAGGATTTCTGACACTGAAGACAAAGCTTTCAAATGCTCCCAAACCTACAAAGAGGAAAAGAAATGGAAGGCAAAAACAGATCATTCTCTCTGATAGCTCTGGGATAACTCAAAGAAAACCAATATTCGCCTTATAGGGATACGTGAAAAAGATGAAGTGGCATCACAAGGCACAGAGTCTCTTCTTTATGAGATTATGAAAGAACTTCCCAGACATGCCAAGAGATTCTGAAATTCAGATAGACAGTATCTGAATTCAGGCAGCAGACAGTTTCAGAACTCGAGCACAACTCAACTTGAATAAGACATGCCCCAGGCACATCATAATTAACTTCACTAAAGTTAATATGAAAGAGAAAATTCTGAAAGGAACCAGATGCAAGAAATCCATAACCTATAAGGGGAAGAATATTAGAATAACTGCAGATCTCTCTGATCAAACAGTTCAAGCTAGAAGAGAATGGTTATCGACTTTTAATGTCCTAAAACAAAATAACTTTCAACCCAGGATCCTGTATCCAGCTAAACTGAGTTTCATTTATGATGGAGAAATTAAACACTTTAATGACATCCACATGTTGAAGAAATTTGCTATAACTAAAGCAGCTCTCCAGGATATTCTCAGACCTATCCTCCAAATGACCAGCGTAATCCTCCACCATAAAAGTTTTCTCACCCAGAAACTTCCTATCAAATTCCAACTTCCACAGTGATGAAAGGATTAAAAGTGTCCACTAGACTTTCTAAAGATTTATCATTATTTTCAATTAATGTGAATGGTTTAAATTGTCCTCTAAAGAGGCATAGGTTGGCTGTCTGGATACAAAAACTCAGGCCAGATATCTGCTGCATACAAAAATCTCATCTTACCTTAAAACATAAATATAGACCAAAGGTGAAGGGATGGTCATCTATATTCCAGGCAAATGAAAAACAGAAAAAAAGCAGGTGTTGCAATCTTATTTGCAGATACAATAGGCTTTAAACAAACCAAAATAAGGAAGGATAAAGATGGACATTTCTTATTTGTTAAAGATAATATTCAATATGATTTCAATTATTAATGCACCCAACGAGAATGCACCTAAATTTATAAGAAAAACTCTAATAGACATGACTACCTTGATTTCCTCCAGCTTCATAGTAGTTGGAGATTTTAATACTCCTTTAGCAGTGTTGGATAGATCCTCCAATAAGAAGCTAAGTAAAGAAATTTTAGATTTAAACTTAACCATTCAACATCTGGATTTAACAGACAACTACAGAACATTTCATCCTAATAAAATTGAATACACATTCTTCTCATTAGCCCATGGAACATACTCCAAAATTGATCACATCTTAGGTCACAAGTCCAACCTCAGCAATTTAAAAGAATAGAAATTATTCCTTGCATCTTCTTGGACCACCATGGAATAAAAGTTGAACTCAACAATAACAGGAATCTGCATACTCAAACAAAAACATAGAAGCTAAATAACCTTATGCTGAACAATAAATGGGTCATAGACAAGATTAAGAAGGAAATCACCAAATGTTGGAACTAAATGACAATGAAGATATGAATTATCAGAACCCCTGGGACACTGCAAAGGCAGTCCTAAGAGGGAAATGTATAGCACTGCAAACCTTCCTCAAGAGAACAGAAAGAGAAGAAGTTAACAATGTAATTGGACACCTCAAGCAACTGGAAAAGGAAGAACATTCCAACCACACACCTAACAGAAGAACAGAAATAACCAAAATCAAGGCAGAATTAAATGAAATTGAAAACAAAAGAATTACAGAACAGATCAATAAATCAAAAAGTTGGTTCTTTGAAAAAAAATAGATAAACCTTTTGGTAGCCTAATCAGGAAAAAAAGAGTAAAATCTCTAATTTCATCAATCAGAAATGGTAAAGATGAAATAACAACAGACCCCTCAAAAATTCAAAAAATCCTTAATGAATATTACAAGAACCTTTACTCTCAGAAATATGAAAATCTGAAGGAAATTGACCAATACTTGGAAGCACGCCACCTTCCTAGACTTAGCCAGAATGAAGTGGAAATGTTGAACGGGCCTATACAAGTTCTCAAATAGCATCAACTATACAGAATCTCACTAAAAAGAAAAGCCCAGGACCAGATGGCTTCACGTCAGAATTCTACCAAACCTTTAAAGAGGAACTAGTACCTATATTACTCAACCTTTTCTAAAATATAGAAAAAGATGGAATACTACCAAACACATTCTATGAAGTGAATACCACCTTCATCCCTAAACCAGGGAAAGACCCAACAAGAAAAGAAAACTACAGACCAATATCACTAATAAGTATTGATG